>JBBPBX010026550.1:9476-38005 GCA_038048925.1 Garcialebias charrua | reverse complement strand
CTTTAAAAATAAAGAAACTGTGCTCTAATTTGACTTTTAGTGAAGTGGAACTTTTGTTTAGTTAAATTTTTTAATCTGTTAATATACAAATGCTGTTTTAGTCACATTTTATGATTTTGAATCTCTCTAGATAAAGAAAGAGCGTTTACAACAAAAACAGGTCAGTCTCTCTTATCATGGTGACCTAACCAGGCCGAAAGAAAATCCTCTTTATGACTCTGCTGTTGTCAGAGCTGTTCTCTAGTTCAGCTCTCTGGTCATCCAATGACTTAGCAAAAAAAAAAAACATAAACATTACACTGTCTAAAGTCTCCAAGTTGTCAGAGAAGGCATCATTAAAAAAAAACATTAGCAGGTTACTGTCTGTCCTAGGCTGCTGTCCTTAACAAGTGAAATGACAAACACATCTTCTGGTATGTGCTGGTGAAGATTCTCAGTCGTCCAGGACATGATAAAATCAGAACAAGCGCTCAATGCAAAAACAACTGGACTTTATTTGTTGCAGAAAGGGTGAAACGTTTTCTGCAACAAATAAAGTCCAGTTGTTTTTGTATTGAGCGCTTGTTCTGATCTTCTGGTATGTGTTGTTTCTGTTTGTGACTTATATAAATAATGTGTGTGCTTGTGAGACATTTAAAGATGTTTTGAACTTCTGGCAGGTCTCTCTGATGGCGTGGAGATTGAACAGGGGCCGCGGTCGTCAGCTACTTCATCTGCCGGAGAGTCTGGATCGAGAACTGCATCCAGGGTCTTTGAGCATGTCTTAAAAGGAAAAAAACAAGGAGTTTTAAAATCTAGACAAAATAAAGGAATTAAAGAAACATACAGATAAGCGTTATTGGTTTTTAATGTTAACTACTACAACCTGCAATAGGTCAAGAATGGCTCCACGCTCAAAATGTCCTTGTGAAGACCAGCCAGCAGTGATGGTGGGCTCATTCCGGTCATCAGGATGTCGTGGGTCAAAACACAGTCTGTTCAGCGTTCTCCTGGAAAACTTCTCAACATAGATGTCATGCCTTAAATGACACCAACATGAAAAATGTGGTTGATATCTAACACATATTAGCAAATCTATTTGTAGAAGTGTTTTTTAAAAAATGTCAAAAAACTATTCCAGATCTTACCATTGTAGAAAACATTTAAAACCGTACATATGTGATTGCATTTATTATCTAGTGCCACTAGAAAACAACAATAATTAACACAATACAATAAACTACAATTGTACAATGTTGAATAGTTTTTTGACTGGGATAAGACATGATAAGTGATATTGTATTATTCCAATTGTTGGTGAAGTTTCACTGAAAGTCACCTTTCTGGGTATTTGTGTTATAAGCGTAATATGAAATGTCTTCAGGAACACTGATTAAACTCACTTTAAAACTTGCAGCTCATCCAAGTAGCAGGTGCAGTTCGTTTTTGGGCTGGTCTCTTCCATGTACAAGGTAACTGGGTGCAGGTTGGTGTATTTCCAACATGGTTGCAGCCACCTCCTCTGCAAAAACAATCACAAACACAATATACAACTATTGTATGTGTCATTATGGAATTCACATGCAAAATATATTGTTTGTAATATATTTAAGATTTTCACACATGTTACGTCTAAAGTGTAAGCTGTATAAACAGCATAAGTGCATTAGTAAATCAAAGATAATTAAATTTCCCTAGGAAAGCTATCACTTGGGATAGTTATTATTTTTCACATCACAACATCACCAATTGTCTCAGGCTTAATTTAAGACATAGTTTACAGAAATCAAATAAGAAATAAGGACGCTGTGAACATTTGTGTGACTCAAACGTCATGTTTTTGTTTACATACTGTGCTTATACTGACGGCTCATTATGAAGACATGGCGCTAGTTATAGCAGCTAACAGAAGATGTTGAACCTGTAACAATAACCAAACCAGTCTAAATATCAGAAGTATTGGTGTGAGAAATTTAAAACATTTATTTCTGACGCTTGGATAATACAGGTTGTTGACAACTACACACAACGGCTCACCCTGCTGGACATCCGCAAAAAGCCTGAAGGAGTTCCCCAATTTCCATCAGCGCACACAATCACCTCCTCTCGTATCTGCGGCACAATGTTCAGGCATTTTGACCAGTGGTTGTCCACTATTTTAAGAAATCAAGCTTCTAAATTACAACTCTATCATTACGAAGCTCCTCGGCTCCTTCCTAACCCCCGGCATCCGGTTTCGGCTTTTTGCCGTCCAATCAGAACGCTCGTTTCTGCCGAGCTTTGCGTGATGACGTCAACTGGTAAAAGGTCTATTTATTTCATTTGTGTAACATACAAAACAGTCCGGCGCCGGGGAAGTTTATGGTCAGACACCGCACAAGCGTCCGCGGTCGTAAAAAAAAAAAAAGCTTTGCGCGTACATGCCCTGAGGGGCTACGCGAGGCTATGCTTTTGCCTTGACGTACGTACGTGGCGTATAGGCGTACTCCATGTAAGCTCAGGTATATTTCGCCCTTAAGGTACAAATGACTGCGGTAAACAATTGTGTACTGGGCCAGGGACACGAAAAGAGCCCTCCTGAGATGAAAAATGGTGCAACGGTGGAGCGAACTGTGGTGAGGGTACCTCAGGTAAAAACTCACCGGGGACGCGCACAGGCTGACCGTAAACCAGTTCAGCCGGGGAAGAGCTCAGGTCCTCTTTGGTTGCGGTACGTAAACCCAACAAAACCCAGGGAAGACGGTCAATCCAGTTGTCACCGGTCAATGCAGCGCGAAGTGCAGCTTTCAATGACCTGTGAAACCGTTCACACAAACCATTAGCTTGGGGGTTGTAAGCGGTGGTCCTGTGAACGTTAGTCCCCAGACCCTTGGCCATGGTAGACCAAAGCTCAGAAACAAACTGCGGGCCCCTGTCCGATGTAATGTCTGAAGGGGGGCCAAAACGCGCAACCCAGGTAGACAAAAATGCCCGGGCCACCACTGCAGATGTTGTGGATGTCAGAGGAACCACCTCAGGCCACCTGGTGGTCCGGTCTATTATAGTCAGCAGATGAGTAAAACCTTGTGATGGAGGCAGAGGGCCCACCAGGTCTACGTGCACATGGTCAAACCGCCGACCAGGAATGGAGAAAGGTTCCAAAGGTGCTTTGGTGTGCCTGTTAACCTTAGCACGCTGGCATGGGACACACGCTGCTGCCCACTCCTTAACTGCTTTACGCAGACCGGGCCAAACAAACTTTGAACTGACCAGTTTCACAGAGGCTCTAACACCTGGATGGGAAAGGGAATGTAAAGAATCAAAAACGCGGCGTCGCCATGAAACTGGAACCAGAGGGCGGGGCCTGCCAGTAGAAACATCACAGAGCAGGAGAGGACCTCCGTCATTCACCTGCCGTTCCTCCAACTCGAGGCCTGTGGGCCCGGACTGGAGCTCGAGTATTTCTGCGTCGCTACGTTGGTCCGCAGCCATAGCAGAAAAATCGATGCCAACGTACACGGGAGAGATCAGCACCCGGGAGAGACAGTCGGCCACCACGTTGGATTTTCCAGCCACATGCTGAATGTCTGTAGTAAATTCAGACACCGCTGCGAGGTGGCGTTGCTGGCGAGCAGACCAGGGGTCAGAAATTTTTGACATCGCAAACACCAAGGGTTTGTGGTCAACATATGCAGTGAACCGGCGGCCCTCCAGGAAAAACCTGAAATGGCGTGTGGCCAGGTAAAGCGCCAGCAACTCTCTGTCAAAAACACTGTATTTAAGCTCATTGTCCCGCAGCGTACGGCTGAAAAATGCAAGCGGCTGCCAAACCCCGGAAACCTGCTGTTCTAACACAGCCCCCACCGCAACATCAGATGCGTCTGTTGTCAAAGCTATTTGTGCCGCTGGGGATGGATGGGCCAAAAGGGCAGCAGTGGCCAATGCAGCTTTAGCATCACCAAATGCCTGTAGGCGTTCTGGTGTCCAGTCAACACTGTCGTTGGGCTTTTTCTTTTTTAGCGCTCCATAGAGCGGTCGCAGCAGTTGTGCTGCCCTGGGGAGGAAACGGTTATAGAAATTAACCATTCCCAAAAATTCTTGTAGCGCTTTAACAGACTGGGGCTGTGGAAAATCGGACACTGCCTGCACTTTGTTTGGTAACGGGACAGCAGGGACAGCACCACTTGCAGAAATGCGGTGGACCAAAAAATCAATAACTGGCAACCCAAACTGGCATTTCGCTGTATTTACAATCAGGCCATGTGCTGCTAGTCGCTTAAAAACCTCACGGAGGTGGGACATGTGCTGCTCAGCCGAGTTGCTAGCCACCAGGATGTCGTCCAAGTACACAAATACGAAGGACAATCCCCTTAGGACTGAATCCATCAACCGCTAGAACGTTTGTGCTGCACCTTTAAGACCAAAAGGCATGCGCAAAAACTCAAACAGGCCAAAAGGAGTGATAACAGCAGTCTTAGGGACATCTTCCACATGCACAGGAACCTGGTGGTACCCACGTACTAAATCTACTTAAAAAAAAATAAGAGGTCCCATCCAGGTGCACTGAAAAATCCTGGATGTGGGGGATGGGATAACGATCGTTCTCTGTGATGTTATTAAGGCGGCGGAAATCCCCACATGGTCCCCATTTGCCATCTGCTTTGGGCACCATGTGTAGGGGGGAGGCCCACGGACTGTTTTAACGCTGCACGATGCCTAAACGCTCCATGCTAGCAAACTCTTCCTGTGCTATTGCTAGCTTAGTAGCATCGAGGCGGCGTGCACGTGCAAAAACCGGGGGGCCCATTGTGGGGATATGATGTTCGACCCCATGTTCTGTGTTTGTGTTGGCAAAATTAGGAACAGTCAGCGAGGGGAACTCAGACAATAAACGCTGAAACACGTTACCCGAAGCTAAAAAGTTAGCATGCATTAAAGGCCCAGCTCCTCGCGTCGCACAAGGCAGTGACGAAAAAGACACAGCGTCGATCAAACGTCTGTTAGCAACATCAACAAGGAGCCCGTGAGCACAAAGAAAATCAGCCCCTAAAATAGGAACTGAGCTAGCAGCTACCACAAAGTTCCACTGGAAGTCCAGTTCATGGAAACAAACAGTCACCAACCTTTCGCCAAACGTCTTGATGGGAGAGCCATTAGCCGCGGTTAGCTGCGGCCTGCAGCCTTCTGCCAACCTGTCGGAGCCAGTCAGGGGAACGAGGCTCTTCTGCGAACCAGAGTCCATCAGGAACCGCCTCCCCGACCTCGAGTCTTCGATGAAAAGCAGCCTTTCCTTGTCGCCAACGGCCGCGGCTGCTAGCGGGCGCTGGCGTTGTCGTTTCCCTGCGGCTTGAAGCTGCACGGCGGGATGCATCGTCGTGCTTTGGCGCCAAAGCGCTGGTGGTAGAAACAAAGGGCGGCTCCCGTCCGCCTGCGGGTAGCGACCCCTGCTACCACCGATGGCTCGTCCGGCGCTGAGGGCGTTGCTTGAATCTCAGGTGCTGCTGGAGATCCGGGGACCGCCGCCTGGACCGCGAAGGTCCTCGCAGCTAGGAGGATGCGGTCAGCTTCTTCGGCCAGCGAGCGGTAGTCTCTCTGCCGCAGAAACGGGGAGTTGGCCAGGACCGTGCGCACCGAAGCCGGGAGCTGGCGGAGGAAGAGGTGGAGGAAGAGAAACCCACAGTCTTCTGATCCCATCAAGGACAACATGCTCTCCATGAGCTCAAGAGCTGTGCCATCGCCCAAACCGGAGAGGGAAAAAAGTTTCTCAGCGCGCTCCGCGTCTGAGAGTGAGTAACGCCTCAGGAGCAGCTGCTTGAGGGCGGCGTACTTTCCTTGTGCAGGAGGGGCCTGGAGCAGGCTCATTGCCCGCTGGGTGGACAGCGGATCCAGCGAGGCGACCACATAGTGGTATTTGGTGTCGTCTGCAGAAATCCCGCGAAGAGCAAACTGTGATTCGATGTGGTCGAACCACGACGGAGGGGCGTGCAGCCAGAAGTCCGGGATTTTAACGGCCACCGAAAAAGCGAGCGGGGCCGTCTGTGGAGGTTCCACAGCAGCGGACATCTGAAGAGAGCTGGCTGGAGCATCAGATGTCGACATATTCAATTCACGAGGGTCACCAGTGTAGGAGGTGGTGAAGAGACGACACAGAAGATGGGATGCAGAACTTCACTTTAATCAAATCCTACAATTCTGGCGGGAAGCACCCAAAACCCACCTTATATATCAACCATCTCACAATACAACATCCGGTCCTCTGGACCTTTCACAATAAAACATCCGGTAACACATTCGGTCCAATGGGTGTGAGTAGAGTCCCCTAGTGGTCCACCACAATGTCAAGAATTTGGAGCAAAAACGCTGGAGCCTCACGCTGAGCTATACTGTACTGTGAACTACCTGAGCGCAACACGCGCGCGTCGAGCGGCGTTCGGCCCAACGCAGAGCTATACTGCAGCCTTAAGGCTAATGCGGAAGGTATCTTCCTCTGATTTTATCCTCAAATGGTGTCCCAATTGAATTTGTTGATTCCTATAAATATTTGGGTATCCTGGTTGATTCACAGCTCTCTTTTAAACTCCACGTGGAAAACCTAGTAAAGAAACTGAAAGTTAAACTGGGTTTCTTTTTCAGAAACAGATCATGTCTAACACTGAATGTTAGGAAACGCCTTGTATCTGTGACTTTCCTCCCCTCCATTGATTACGGTGACATTCTCTACATGAATGCTCCTACAAGCACCCTGCGGATGTTGGATGTTGTCTACCATGGTGCTCTAAGATTCATAACTGGCTGTGATTATCGTACCCACCACTGCACCCTGTATTCACTGGTTAACTGGACATCATTAACTCACACAGACTCTTCCACTGGTACATTTTCATCTTTAAATCACTTCTTGGTCTGCTGCCCTCATACATCTCCTCCTACATGTCTTTACGTGAGTGCAGCTACAGTGTGCGCTCTCAGGACATGATCACCTGCAGTGTTCCGTCAGTGAGGACTGAACTTGGAAAAAGGGCTTTCTCCTACTCTGCTCCTGCATCCTGGAATATCTTACAAAAAGATTTGAAGCTCTCGGCCCTGACCTCCCTAAATGGTTTTAAGAATCTTTTGGAATCCTGGCAAAAACCATTGCAGATATGTTCTTGTTTTTGATTTTGTACATCTACCTTGTGGTGTTTTGCTAGTTTTGATACTTTGCATTTCACTTTCTATTTCTCTCCTATGTTTTTTTTTCTGTTGTTTGTTGTTTAAGGAAATTCTACCATTGCTGTTCATCATTCTTTAGTTTGTAGCAGGTCGCTTTTGTAAATGAGCCCTCGAGGCTCAATGAGATTTACCTGACTAAATAAAGGTTGAATGAATGAATGAATTTTGAAAATTTCAAGGTGACGCTCTTGAGACGTTTCTGTTGCGATTTTGGCCACACTCCCAAAATACGTAATTTTTCACCAGTCCTGATGCGGCCGCCAAATTTGGTGAGTTTTGGGATATGATAAAGTCCCCAAATGGCCATTTCATTTGAGGGAAGAATAAAAAGGTCGGGCCTGAACAGAGCAATTACAATAAAAACGACAGGTAAGAACCTGGGCACACATACATGACACAAAGGGGAAAACACAGAAAACCCTAAGCCCACCGAGTCAAGGTGGGTGGTTAGGAGACCATCCATGGCAAGACAGCAAATTCGGGGGCGGCCTGACGACCATCCATCGACAGGCCAGAGGTCTGGCGGGCGGCCAGGATTCCATCCGTCCTTGGACCAGGGTTCCGGTGGACGGCCCGGAGGCTGGTCCTTTGTGGCCGGTGGAGAGGCTACAGCTGGAGGCGAGGAGACCCTCGGGACAGCTGTAGCTTGATGGATGAAGACATCTGTTGGAGCGAGGACCTCTGTTGGAGTGAGGACCTCTGTTGGAGCGAGGACCTCTGTTGGAGCGAGGACCTCTGTTGGAGCGAGGACCTCTGTTGGAGCGAGGACCTCTGTTGGAGCGAGGACCTCTGTTGGAGCGAGGACCCCTGTTGGAGCGAGGACCCCTGTTGGAGCGAGGACCCCTGTTGGAGCGAGGACCCCTGTTGGAGCGAGGACCCCTGTTGGAGCGAGGACCCCTGTTGGAGCGAGGACCTCTGTTGGAGCGAGGACCTCTGTTGGAGCGAGGACCTCTGTTGGAGCGAGGACCTCTGTTGGAGCGAGGACCCCTGGAGAAGCGAGGACCCCTGGAGAAGCGAGGACCTCTGGAGAAGCGAGGACCTCTGGTGGAGTGAGGACCTCTGGTGGAGTGAGGACCTCTGGTGGAGCGAAGACCCCATCGGAACGTTAGCTGAGCGAAGACCCCCAAAGCAAAGACCTCTGGTGGAACAAGGACCCCAGGAGTGAGGACCTCTGGAACGAAAACCCCCGTCGGAGCGTTGGCTGAGCAAGGACCCCCTGAAGCGAAGACCTCCGGTGGAACGAGGACCTCAGGAGCACGGACCTCAGGAACGCGGACCTCTGGAGCGAAGATCCCTGTAAGAGCGTCGGCTTAGCGAGGATCCCCCGAAGCGAAGACCTCCGGTGGAACGAGGACCTCAGGAGCAAGGACCTCTGGAGCAAAGACCCCCGTTGAGGCATCAGCTGAGTGAGGACCCCCCGTGGACATCAAGGCGTCGGCTGAACGAGGACCCCCGTGGACGTTGAGGCGTCGGCTGAACGAGGACCCCCGTGGACGTCGGCTGAGCGAGGACCCCGTGGACGTCGAAGCGCCGGCTGAGCGAGGACCCCCCGTGGACGTCGAGGCATCGGCTGAGCGAGGACCCCCCGTGGTCGTCCAGACGTCGGCTGAGCGAGGACCTCCCGTGGACGTTGAGGCATCGGCTGAGCCAGGACCCTCTGTGGACGTCGAGGAGTCGGCTGAGCGAGGACCCTCTGGATGAATGAGGACCTCAGGGACCAGGGGCCTCATGTATCAAAAACCTGCGTGGATTTCCTACTGAAAAGTGACGTACGGTGAAATCCAGAAAAGTGTCTACGCACAAAAAGATCCAGATTTATCAAACTGTGCGTACACCGGTATCCACGCACATTCCTTTTGTACATCACAATTGACGTGGAACTGAGCGCACGTGAGACACCTCCCCTGACACGCCTTCATTTACATATGTTAAACAGATGCAAATTACTTCCTGCATGTGTGAAGGACATGTTTGTTTGATCCCTGCGCGATCAGAAATGATTTCTAGATTCGGGAAAATAATGAATTTAATATAATATGAGTGAGGACAAACATCCTAAGTAAGAATAGTAATAAAATGTGTTCATCATGCAAAGAACGAGTGATTGTGTGTCGGTATTTGTGTGCGCGCGCACCCTGCTGTGGTGCGCGAACCGGCTCATTCATTCATTCTGTGTGGAAATATTAACTTTGCGCACGAGTTTATTACCATTATTACTGTAAACACAGAGGAACTTACTTGGATGTTTGCTAGAACATAGATCTTTGTTTATGTAGATGATGTGAAGAAACGAGTCTGTGCGTCTTGGTGGAGACATTTCATGACATCACGTGATGTTGGCGTCTCCAGACGCTGCGCCCTCCGCAGCCCTGTGCGCAGTCTGTCTGTGAAGCTTTTACTCTCCTACAAGTTATATAAGGTGTACTTTCACGTGTCATTTTGGAGAAATCTACAATAAACGCAGATAATGAAACACCTCCAGCTGCCGTGTCGACACCGGTGAGGGTGCGCGCGCGCTCCAAGCGCGACCACTCAGCCTTTGGAATCATATGGATGAGACATTCCATTGGACATGATCCGGCTTTGTGTGGACTGGACTGCACAGTCCCGATCGACCTGCAGCTCCCTCTGTGGAACAGTTTGACCGCTGCTTCTGTATGCACGCGTGATGCACGGCTCCCCAGAGCGCAGCAGCAGTGCCAAACTGAAAAATGATTATTTCTGAAAACGGCTGATAAGCCATATCCTAGATCAGAAAATTATATCTGTTTCTAAATAAATGCTCTGCGTGTTACACTATTTATTATATTCTCCAGTAAGGCTGAATGAATCCGTTCCTGTTAAATTTATTTTTGGCACAACTTTGCGCGTCCTTTATTTCACTGCGTCATGTGGATGTAATACTTGTTAATCGTGTGTTTGGAGGGAATATTAATCATTTTCACATCATGAACAGTTAATAATAATAATAATAATAATAATAATAATAATGAATTCAATTTATAACGCACTTTTCATTAATGGAAATCTCAAAGTGCTACAAGGTGCAACATATTTGAATGTCAATAAGACAAATAATAAAACAATTAAAATCAACAACAGTATCAGCTAAGATCAAAAGTAGAATCATGAGGAGTAAAGTATGCTCGGTTGAAAAGAAAGGTCTTCAAGCCGCTCTTAAAGTCAACCACAGACTGTGGGGCTTCAGTTTCTCTGAAACACCTGTAAGTGTCGCCAAAGGAACAAGAACCACAGAAACGTGCGTACGCCTGCTCGGGAGCTTGCGTGGATATGTACCTGGATGCGCATATATTCACGTTCAGTTCAGTTTTGATACATACGGGGTTTTGCGTGGAAAGTGACGTGCGCAATGTTTTTGTGCGCACGCACGGTTGATACATGAGGCCCCAGGACCACAGCGAAAGCCTTTGGAGCAGTGTCTGTGGAGAGAGAAGCAGGTGCAGGACCCAACCTTAGTGCTGGCACGGAAGCCAGTCTTGGTGCTGGCACGGAGACCGGCCCTGGTGTTGGTGTGGGAACCAGTCCTGGTGCTGGTGTTACTGGCGTGAACAGCCAGGTAGGAGCAGCTGGTGTGGGAACCGAACCAGGTGCAGCTGATGGTGAGCTGGGAGGTGAACCAGGCTGAGCAGAAGCCAGCAGAAGCGAGCGTAGCACACGCCTCTCCATCCACGCCTGCTGGAACCATTGCTACGCCTCCGGCGAGTCACCATTATTGTCAGCCCCGGTATACAGTACATGGAGATGATCTTCTCTGCAGCAATCATTCTGTCCCACAGATCGCTAGGGCTGCAGGGTTCCTCCCCACTAACGTCAGGTGTGCCAGTACGTGCGACATCCTCCCTCCCAGCGACAGGAGCGCCGTCCTCCCCCCCACGAAGGGAAACGCACGGGCGAGGACTTGGCTGTGGCTGTAAAGTGGCGCGCTGGGGTTCAGTGGAGCCGGCTCGGTTCTGCCGCCCATTCCTCCTGCGGCGAGCCCGAGCGTGTTTCTCCCCTCCCTTTGGAAACTGCTCCGGGAAAGCAGGAGGTGTTTGTGGGGGAGGTGGGTTGTGAGGAGCTGCCGCTCCGGTCTACTATGCCTCCCGGACTGCATACTCAAAGAGAGTTATAATCCTGCTGGGTTCTGTTTGGTCTCTGGATTCTGTCATGTTCGCGTCTCTGAGTGTTGAACCCATGTGCAGGAAAACGAGGAGGCTCCAAATAAAATAAGTATGGTAAAACGTTTATTAAATTAATAAACAAACCAAAAAGCTGATGAGGCAGCAGACTTACTTTAAGCAGATGAGACACAGAGGGAATAACGAGCATGAAGCCTTTGACAGGACAATCCAGAGACAAATGACAAGACACCAAGGGGCTATATACAGACACTGACAAGGTGAAATGACAGACACCTGCGGTGATTAAGATTAAACACAGGTGCGACAGTGCTGGATAACAGGAGAATGAGTGCTGAGGAGGGAAACATGAGGGAAAAACAACATGCAGCAGGACCAGACCCAGAAACCCTACAGCCATTTTACTTTTGGAAACTCTAGGATTCACAAGTAGTCCTGCAGTCTGAGAGTGAAGTGCTCATTTAGGAAAATACAGGACAATAAGATCTGAAATATAAGATGGAGCTAGGTTGTTGAGAGCTTTGTAGGTTAGAAGTAAGATTTTGAACTCTATTCTGAATTTGACAGGGAGCCAATGAAGAGAAGCTAAAACTGGAGAGAGATCTCTCCTATCAATTCTCAATAAAGTTACATTTAACATATTTTGCTAACAATGTCACACCGAAGCTGGTGTTGATCCAAAGTCTTTGTTTTGACCATCACAACTGTGCACATTTGGTGCCACAAGATCTGAAGCTATCCATTTTGATTTCTTTAAGGTATTTTAAACATTCAATAGAAATATCAAAGCAGCAAATATGTTCTTGTTTTTGTATTTTACCTTGTTTTATATGGCATATTGATTTGACTATATTTATAACTTTACAACTTTTATTTTATTTTAATTGCTTTTTGAATTATTGTTGTCTGTACTTTATGTGTTGTGTCTAAAACAGGTCTCTTGTAAACGAGTCCTTGTGACTCTTTCACTCCTTGTGAATGAGACCAACTTGTATAAATAAAGGTTGAATGAAAAAAAAAAACTTTTTTGCATCTCATATAAGAAAATGTCAAGAAACTTCTTATCTTATAACAAGATATGCAAAAGAAAAAAATTCTCAATCTGTACGCATCCTTTATGATTGTCTTTTATTGTCTTTGCTGTGCACTGTTGTCATGATTCTTTGTTAATGGGTCTCTCTTGTAAATGAGTCCCCGAGACTCAATGGGATTAACATGTTTAAATAAAGGTTGAATAAAAAAAGAAAAAAGTTTGGAAGAGCTCAGTCAATATTTCTGTTACAGCAAAATCCCTAAACAAGGCTCAGATTAGCACAAATATAATTAAGAAATGACATGCTTTTCCCATTTTCCCT
The DNA here is from genome assembly GCA_038048925.1 of Garcialebias charrua. NCBI lineage: Eukaryota > Metazoa > Chordata > Actinopteri > Cyprinodontiformes > Rivulidae > Garcialebias > Garcialebias charrua. The sequence goes on along the minus strand of JBBPBX010026550.1, from coordinate 25,341 downwards.
CTGTCCAGGAAAATGGGAAATGTGGTAAAGAGGTGTAAAAGAGAGTCCAAGCAGGATGGAGTGGATGGAGAAAAGTTTCAGGAGTGATTTGTGACAAAAAGGTGTCAGCAAAGGTCAAAGGAAAAGTTTACAAGACAGTGGTGAGACCAGCTAGCAGGGGTGGGCAATTATTTTTTTCATGGGGCCACATGAGAAATAGAAAATATTGTGGGGGGCCGGGCGAAATGACATAATTCAATACTGCATATTAATAGTATTTCTTTATTAAAAGCAGTAAATATCATTGTTTAGACAAACTGGTAAAAGTATTAGTTATGATTAATCAACAAAATAAAAAGCATGAGTGGACATTTTTGAGGGCTAACGTTGTCTTGTGACTTGACAACAATTCAATCATGCACATTGCGCATGTCTTGATTTACATATTGCATCATTTTGTACGTGAATTTTAAAAAGACATCAAAATTAAAGCAATGCAGTCCACAAATGAGGTAAAATTAGAAACTTATGTTTTTGTTGTAACTCCCCTTATGGGGGCCGGTCAGAGTCAACCAAAGGGCCGCATGTGGCCCTGGGGCCTTACAATGCCCAGGTCTGGGACAGTGTCATTGACAAAAAGACAGAACTGGAAGTGGCAGAAATGAAGATGCTGAGGTTCTTCTTAAGAGCGACAAGGATGGATAAGATCAGGAATGAGATCATCAGAGGTACAGCACATGTTGAACAACTGGGAGATAAAGTTAGAGAGACCAGACTGAGATGGTTTGGACATGTCCAGAGGAGGGACAGTGGGTATATTGGTAGAAGGATATTAGAAATGCAGCTGCCAGGAAAAAGACAAAGAAGGAGGCCAAAGAGGAGATATATGGATTTTTTTCATTCATTCAACCTTTATTTATACAGGCTAGCCTCGTTGAGTCACGGGGACTCATTTACAAGAGGGACCTGTCTCACTCACACCAAACAACCATCCACTCTCACACTCACACCTAGGGTCAATTTAGAGTCACCAATCAGCCTAACAATGGATGCAGTTAGAGAGGTAACAATGTTAACAATGGATGCAGTTAGAGAGGACATGGAGGTACTGTAGTTGGAGTGAGGACAGAGCATGAAATAAAAAACAGTTTTTATTGTGGACAAAGGCACTTTACACAACGTTGTGTGTAATGTGATGTAACAAACATGTCCAGATGACTGAGGACTTCTGTTGTGACTGGCGCTATAGAAATAAACTGAATTAAATAGATGACATGACTTGACCTTTTTTGTTGTTATCTACCTGGATGATTGAGCGTACCAACCTTTTTTCTGAACCATTTTGTCCTTGATGTCCTCAGGTTGTTGCTGTGAGTAGCAAGTTGGTCATCTGGCCTAAAACATTTGATTGTTGTACACAATGATTGATTGTTTTGGACGGGTGCATCTGTTAAATGCTTACTTCTGAGATTCCACAGGAGGTTGGCTTGAAACACAGTAGTGAAGGCTATCTATGGGACAGATCTGGTTGGCATCCGGATGAGACGAAACATTTTTCTCTTAAAGAAACTGGTCCAGATGACATGACTTAAAGGTTCACTGACATCATCTTTCTACTTTGCATAAAATGTTACAAGATATATATCTTGTATCATTCAACTATGTTCATTTTTGCAAAAAAAAAAAGAAAAGATAAATTAATTTAATTTTGATTTTAAAGTGATTTTAAACTTTGCGCCGTGTTTATTCACGGGAAATCCGATTACACGCGAATGCAACATCTGTGACATAGAAAGGAGAAGCCCAGTTCGCGGCTGCAATGATCACGCATGCGCATTCTCTGCCAGATCGCCTTTTTTTTTTGTATAACTTGAAAAATGCCGTTACGTTGTGTCGCATTTGGGTGTTCTAATATCATCAGTGAACAAGTGAGCCTTTTCACTTTCCCAAAAGATGAAATACTTCGTCAAGTATGGAATAAACAAAGCTGCCCTCCCCCTCCGAGCTCACTCGCTTCCTGAAAAGGTACGACTCAATTAAATACGGGTGCAGACCTAAATTAGAACCTGCTGTTTCTTGATCATCTAACTTTCTTTCTAACTTTTTCATCTAACTTTCTAGCTTGAAGGGACGTTCTACCTCAATCCAGGGAATTAGATTATGGAATGGCTTGGAGAATGTAGTTAAAAATGCCAAGTCACTGTTTACATTTAAGAAAATGATCAAAAGGAATTTGTTAAAAAAATATATATGAATTAGCATAATGTGTATTGTATTATTTATTAGTTATGTATTAGTATTAGAAAATTAGAAAGAGTTAGTCATTTTGTACTACTGGTGGAAGATTATTAATGTGCTTTGTATCAATTTTTAATTATGTATTAGTATTAGAAAATTAGAAAGAATTAGTCATTTTGTACTACTGGTGAAATATTATTAATGTGTTTTGTATCGATTATTAGTTACGTATTAGTATTAGAAAATTAGAAAGAGTTAGTCATTTTGTACTACTGGTGAAATATTATTATTGTTTAATCTGATTGTTTGAAAAAAGGGGCAGATATAATAAGATTTATTCTTCTTTCTGCTTCCTTTCATTTTTTTACATTGTGTACGTATCATTAATGGGATTGTCTTGTATTGTGTTTCTTTTGTAAAAAAATGAACAAATTTAATAAACATAAACATAAACATAAACATAAACTTTCTGCTTCCCAAACTGAAGACAAATCGCTCAAATCTTAACTTACGGTAGATTGCTAAATTAGTCTGTTTATTTATTGTCTGCCATGAATATGTAAAAGGGGCGTTCTAAAGACGTTCTTCATCCTACGTCACAGATGTTGCATTTGCGTGTGGTCGGATGTCCCGTGAAGAAACACGGTTTTTAATTTTAAACTCACTTTGAAAGGAATTTTCATTAATTTATCATTTTGTTTGCAAAAACGAACATAGTTGAATGATACAAGATATATATCTTGTAACATTTTATGCAAAGTTCAAAGATGATGTCAGTGGACCTTTAACCTTTTTTGTTGTCGTGTGCATGCTTAATAACTTCCCTCAAAGGTGCACTTTTGGTGTTTGTGTTCTAGTTGGCAGTATTTCATGAGGTGAACAGAACGAGGCACAGGAATTTAATTCAGTACTCATGTATGTGGTTCTGTGCTTCCCTTCTATTTATTATTTTTGCAATAACTAACCTTACAACGAAAAGTGGAGAGAAGGATGTTATAGCTTGCTCTACATGTAGACTAGTCACTGCTGATGAGAAGTGAATGTGCAAAAATTCAAATATATAGTAATTTATTACAATTAAAGAGGTAAATAAAGGATGTGTGCTTTGAGTAGCATTGCCACTTTTCCACCGTCTTGTCACAGAGCCATCTAGAGCCGTCTGCTGCTGTCAGACACCTAGTTTCTGTGTGCTGAGCCATAACCACATCCTGCCTCCAATCTCCAGTGCTCTAAAACATCTGCCACTTTGTAAGGCCACAGCACACAAACAACCTGCCTGTGAGCATCTCAAACAAAATGTGGTGCTGCCTGTACACAGCCTGCACGCTCATGGGGAGTGCGGGGGGGATAAGCCCAGTCATGAGGCTGAATATTTGTAAGCCAGGAGTGGAGGTGGATGGCTCGAAATGGAGTCTGAGCTACCGTACAATAAATGACACAACAGTGAGGTCAACAAAAAGGCACAGTGGCTGTATTGAGGCTCTGGGTGCAAGACACAACTATCACCAGCATGTTTCCACTTTGTCCTTGCTCTCATTGTAACAATGTTCATTTGACGTACATGCTGGGAGAGTACTCTATTCAACAGGCTGCTCTCCAGTGCCAGAGGTTTCTTTGCACAACAAGATGACACGTTCTGGCCCAGTGTGAGCACCGCTTGGAGATGAGGGGGTCCCATTCATGCACAAAACTGAGAACAAACTGTTACTCTCGTGCTCTGGCAGGGCAGAGGTGCATATTGTGCTTTCTTTCAGCCGTGTAAGCGTTTTCCTCAAACTATGGGGAACAAAATTGTTCCTCGTGGCATTCGCAGGTTTAAAAAAAAAAAAAAGCATTGCTTGACACAGGAAATGTAGATGATGAGAAGACAGAGTACACACTTATTTCCTGGAGCACACACTCAAATACACACAGCGATGAAACAACAAAGTATTTGGTTGGATTTATTTAGTGCGTTAAAGCACCTGAAAGCCCTTTTTATCTTCTAAAACGAGGTCAAGTAGGAAATGAGGCAGCACAAGTAAAAGTGTCCATCCTGACATCAGAAGAAAATGCTTCTTCTTGTTGCATTGTCCAAGCAGAGGTCCCATCACTTACCTTCAGCTGAGATTTAGACACTTTCCCACTTTTCTCCAGATCCAGGGCTGTAAAACCATACCAGATGGACTTGAGCAGCTCAGACCGCAGGTCCATGTCTGTTGCAGCGTTATTTTCTGATTTCCTCTTCTATGTGTCTTCTTCTTCCCTCTGCTGTTGACACGGGTCCCCTGAGTGACAGGCGGACTGGCGTTGTGTTGCAGCTGTGGGGCAAGACTTCAGCTGCTTGTTGGCAGTGACACCTCCTGGACATCATCAGCCACCAACAGACAGACTTTGGTCCCATAGACCTGTCTTCCAGTGGTGAGAAGTATTTGCATCCTAGCATATAGTAAAACAGAATAGAATTAAAATGTTGCAGTTAAAACACATCTTTATTGATCAGATGCAAAAACTATTATTCAAACTGTATGAGTTTTATAGGGAGGCTGTTCTCTTTGTTCCACTGTTAAAAAGTACTGTATGCACCACTTTTTAGCTGGTTCCATTTATTTAAAAGGTGAACACTGCAGAACAAACTATTTTCTAAATATTTTTTCTGATATCCAGTGGCAGAAAAGAGAGAAAGAAAGACTGTAAAGATAGATACTGTATTGTGCTAAACCCCAGTCAGAGCGTGCACACCAGTCACCATTTTCTGCTAAGCAGCTATGTCTAACAAGAAAAAATCTGGGGGAAACTCACAAAAATCAAAGACTGTGCAGCATTCAGAGAAATATCATGGATAAAACAGTAAATTACCATAGAGAAGAGGAAATACAGCTAGAATCTATTCAACTCAGCTGAAAACAAAACCTCCTGAATGACCGTGAGACAAAAAAGGAAGCAACAACATTTACCACATTGCGTATACATTATGCTGCTAAATGAGGACGGGCATTTTTCCCAGAGTGAAAACAAAGATTCACTTACTGTAGAATGGGTTTGAATAACACGAACATTAGTGAGAGATGTGTTCATTTGTAACCATGTTCAAACATTTGCACTGAAATGTCCATTGTCTTAAGTTAGACATTACATCAGTCTACAGCCTGTCTAAGCTAAAATGTGATGTGGTAGCTGACCATTGTCCCCACCACATAGCCCACTTTGATTGCAACATGAGTTTCTATGCTTATTGCATTACCTGTTCGAGTCAACCTTAATTGATTGTTAACAAAAACATTTCATAAACCACAGGATGCATTTCAATGAAACTTTAAGGAAGTACTGGTTGTATATACCATCAATAAATTAACTGGAGTGGTAGCCACCCCAGCCAGTCAACCTCAGCCCACACAAAAATGGCTGCAACGCGGTGAATCTTACAGATACAGTATTGAGATTTTGTGTGGTAGTAGCTGACAGTCATTAACAACACTTATTCCAAGTGCTAACAGGTCATGCGAAATAATGCATGCGCTAACGCATGATGTTAAGGTTTGACCAAAACAGCTCTTTCTCAGCACAAGATGATCTTAGACTAAAACTGGCATGAAATATACATATATTTGTTCATTATTCTTTTGAGCTACTAATACACTTGGGTCTGTAGAGTATTCATTCATTCAACCTTTACTGTACTGTATTTAGTCAGGTAAATCTTTTGAACCTCATGGGCTCATTTAGGAAAGCGACCTGCTAAAACTAAAGAACAATGAACAGCAGTGGTAGAATTTCCTTAAACAATAAACAAACAAACAATAAACAATAGCAAACAAAAGAGAGAAAAAAACAAAAGAAAGTTTTTTTTGTTTTTTTTAACAAAGTATCAAAAAACTAGCAAAACATTATAAGGTAGACGTATAAAATCAAAGACAGGAACAGTATAAAAATTGAAACTAAATAGCATAATTTAGCCCTCAAGTTAAAAGGTCTCTCAAATTTTAAACTTGTATAATAGCCTATGTTATGTTTGGTTGTTTCATGTATCTAGCTAAGTTGTTATTTTGTCCTTTTGTGTTTGTTGCTTCTCAAGCTACTTCTAGCTAGCTTTCTGTGTTTGGCTCTGACAGGAAGTTAGCTTAGCTTATGCTAGCTAGAATTAGCTTATTTGGTACTGTAGTCAAGTCCATAGACATTATATTTATGTAATTCTATATGATATCTATGGTCAAGTCTAGTAGTCTATGGACTTCTAACTTCTACAGGTTGCTACAGTACTAACCTTCAGAAAACGTTTCCAACAGGTGTCCCATTGTTAAAACTCCATGCTTTTAGGTATGCACCTTAAAATACAGTACACTACATGTACTTATTTCATCCATGTAAAATACATAGTGTTTGCAAAACCACCTATCCATCCATTCTATCTAGCGGCGGCAAAAAACGGTCACGTGGTATAACAATTTTTGCGTCGTTGCCATGGTGTTGTTTATGAAAGACCATCGCTCATTGGTTCGGCGTGAGTGTTCCTGTGCGTTCATTGGTTGATTTGGCTATTTTATTGGCCAATGGCGTCACGCGCTTTTTACAAACTGAAAGACCAGGAAGTTTACAGGCTCGTTTTAAGGTAAGAAGAAACAAAACAAAAGTTATGCCTAGTAAACCAGTAAACTGAAGTTGGGCATTAACTTTCTTTGAAACATATGACAAGATTTACCGATTGTAGTAATCAAGCTTTTAATATTCTTGAAGTTTGTACGGTAAGCTTTCGGTTGTGTAGCGTGTTGGACAATGCAGCTGAGCTTTCTGTTGTTCAGGTTAAACCAACCTGTATTTTTGGCCTGTATTACCACCTCCTATGTAATTTTGAGATGTTTTGACCATGTTTATTCTTTGTTAACCCTGTGTAGCGTTTCGTGTTGACTCGACATCTCGTATTTAATGCCATTTGCTGCTCAAATTTAATCATAAATATCTCTGGCCTCTTTAACCCTTTCTCTAGTTGTCAACATGAGTTCTCTTCCAGTCCTTCGTAAGCAAACTCTGAACCAAATCCTTGGTAATGTTCAAAGGTAGGCCATTTAAATTACCATTCACCTTTTCCCTACTTGCCTTTGTGTAAAATCTCACTGCTCTTTTTGTCGTCATTTTATGTATTTGTGGAGCATCATAGAAAACTGTCAGCTACAGAAAGCCTCTATACATTTATCTAGAAACTAATATTCTATAGGGCATTTATAGTTTCTGTGCAACAATATTTTTTAATGTGATTATGATGTGAATCATAGTGATGGTTCAAAAACAATGTGTAAGCCTCAGTGTTTTGCATGCCTCAACACACAACAGGGGTGTTCAGAGTGATAACTATACTGTACAGGCGATTACATTTTTTATTTATTTTTGCTAATACTAGGTCATGTCCCCTTTTGGGGGTCGGTGTGTGGGGAGTGTTTGAATAAAGCTGGTGAAAAGCCTCTTTGCAAAAAAAAAAGAAAAAAGAAAAGCTTCTGAATTAGAAAGTACCGGTAGCTGTAGTACTTTCTGAAAACTGTCACACTGCAGCTTCTCATACTTGATTAAATTTTCTTGACACTATTATCTAATCTTGTTTTAAATTGTCTAAAAAAGATCAATCTGATTTCTATGCGGTCTGGAAAAGTAGAAATGGTAGAAGTGGAAAATGTAGCTTCCTCACTCAGTATTTATTTTTTTACATCTGATTTTGTTTCTACACAGAATGGATAATGAACAAAACAAAAATCCGGCAGACGAGAATATTTTTAAATGCATCCCTTCATTCCACCTCTCAAGCAAAGACTGTGAAAACCAAGTTCCAGCAGAATGTGCTCAAAAGCCGCCTTTGCATCATGGTAGGAGCAGGATTCCAGTCCTCACAAAAAAGACTCTTCATCTACAGACCTCTGAATTTAACCAGTGCTACACAAAGTGGGAGGAAAAACGTTTAGTCGTAAGGGGCTTTATCCTAGATTTTAAAAGTGTATTTATGATTTTTCTTATGCTATTCTTACATTTTCTGCACTTGTATTTCCACAGCCTAAAGCTAAGACAAAAAGGCAGTCCACCCAGCCTGTACTGTTCAACAATCATCGCAACAAAACACAAAAGGCGGCAGAGAGTCACAAACCTTTAACTGCTTTGCACTCAAAAACTCGTGCTGTTCAATCTAACACAAGTGCATGCAATGCAAAACCAAGTAATTCTCAAATTTTGTTAGCCAGCAAAGGAAATTCGGTCAGAGGTGTGGATCAATGTCTTGGAAAGACTGCTGAAAATGCGTCTCAGCTGTCAGGACAGTCGAGGCCATCCAAACCACTAAAGACTTCAGCCACTTTCAACTATCCCTTGTCTTCATTTTCTGGTAAAATGCTGCAGAAAAAATGTAATTCTGCACGGTTTGTTCCCGGGGCTGAAGACACTTTGGATAGCATGAACCTGCTCAGTCTCAAAGAGTCTTCAAAGTCCTCACATGCTGAGTTACTACTGACCCTGCAGGACCATTCTTCAAAAGCTTTAAATGGTAATACCGGTACTTTAAATTTGGTGTTCTCTGTACACTCAAATTACCTCTGCTTTATATATACAGTGGCCAAAATAAGTAATTGATACTCTGCTGATTTTGCACGTTTTCCCACCTACAAAGAATGAGGTCTAATTTTTATTGTAGGTACACTTCAATTGTGAGACAGAATCTTAAAAAAAAGGAAAGTCACATTGTATGACTGTTAAATAATAAATTTTCATCTTATTGCATGAAATTTGTATTTGATCACCTATCAACCAGGAAGAATTATGGATCTCACAGACCTGTTAGTTTTTTTAAGAGGCCATCCTATTCTGCACTTGTGACCTGTATTTATTGCACCTGGTTGAATTTGGTACCTGTAAAAAGACACCTGTCCACTCAATCAGGCTCCAACCTCTCCACCATGGCCAAGACCGAAGAGCTGTCTTAAGGAAAGGACACCAGGGACAAAATTGTACAAGGCTGGGATGGGCTACAGGACAATGGGCAAGCAGCTTTGTGAGAAGAAAACTGTTGGTGCAGATATACAAAAAAAATTGAAGAAATACCAATCTTCCTCTTTGTAAGGGTTTGTAAGAGCATTGAAGATGGGTCGTGGCTGGGTCTTCCAACATAACTATGACCCGGCTGAAACACACAGCCAGGGCAACTAAAGATTGGCTCTGTAAAAAGCAGTTCAAGGTCCTGGAGAAGCCTAGCCAGTCTCCAGACCTGAACCCAATAGAAAATCCTAAGAGGGCGCTGAAACTCGATGTTGCCCAGTCACAACCCAGAAACCTGAAAGATCTGGAGAACATCTGTATGGAGGAATTGGCCAAAATCCCTGCTACAATGTGTGCAAACTTGGTCAATAACTACAGGAATTGTCTGATCTCTAACTTCAGACAAAGGTTTCTGCACCAAAATAACTAATCTGTTTTTCTACTGAACATCTAAAATATCCAAATCTAGTCCTCTGGACAAAACAAAGCAAAAAAAATTGTTGTTTTGTTTTTTGAATGTCCAGAGGACCAGACTTAGCTTTTTTAGATTTTTCTAACTGGATTATTGAGCATGCATCAGGGTATTTCTACTGAACACTTATTTCATGCTATAAAATGCAAATTATTTAAAAATCACAATGTAATTTTCTGGATTTTTTAAGATTCGGTTTCTCAGTTGGTGTACCTATGGTTGTATAAAAAAAAAATTAGGCCTCTCCATTCTTTGTAGGTGAGAAAACTTGCAAATGCATACATGTGTTCTAGTTTCTCATATCTGCACTAAATCTGACATTGATACTGTCATAATTATTTAAGGTAAATGAGTGATCAGATGCAGCTGTGTTGCTTTTTTATTTTTTGCTTCTTGATTTAGTTTGCTTATTTTCAGACAAAGCGCAAAACATACAACTAGACCACGCAGCTTTGCTTCGTGCTCTCAAAAATGAAGCAGTAACTCCACAATCCAAACCGTACCAAAACCTGGTAAGCATATTTTTTATTAGGTTTTATATTGCCATGTTTGCTTTTAGACCTTTTTTATTGTATTTTTTTCTTATTTGGAAATTTGTCTAATTTGTGAGCAATCCAAAAATCTAAATTAACTTAAACCCATTTGTCATATACCCTCTTGTATGCAGCCTCAGCGAATATCCGTCAAGAAGAGTAGTCAACGAAAAGCTGGAACCCCAACAGGTTGGCAATGCAGCAGTGAACATGAAGCATGATTTTATTTTTTTAATACAAGAATTCAGTGAACATACATTTTGTGATTATTTATTTTTTAATTGCCTTTTAATTTAAAGACCTTTCACTTGTTTAATAATAGATTACAGTATTTATTTCTGCCTATTTTCATTATTTGACAATGAGCCTTGTCCTAAATTTAGATGCTCAGTGCTCACTTCAGTTTCTTTTTTTTAAATACTGAAGACACAACTGTATGATTTTAGATTTATGTGGAAAAATCAAAACAGATTTTGTATTTTATATATTTTTTATTATTATGTTTAAAATGTAAGGTCTAGTATTCCTTGCAGGAATGCTTATCACCTGCTGCTTTTAATGTCAGTTTTTGACAAAGACAGTCTTGCATTGAGAAATGACAGAATTTTTTAATTTTTTAATTTTACCCTGTTCATTGTCAACTAAATGTGCTTTTCTTGCAGGACCAGTGAGAATGGTCCACTTCTCACCAGACTCTATGGCTCTGCAGAGTATTCTTCAGAATGAGGGTGTGAAGGCAGGTGGGCCTCTGGGTGCCATGTTCAAAGACTCTGTCTGTGCATCCAACAGAGGAACCTCAATCTACACCGTATGAGAGCATAAAATTTGATCCAACTTCTGCTTTTCTTCATTCCTGTTATAATAATTCCTGACAGTTTTTATAATGTGTTTGTTAGGCTCAAAGAGTACCCATAAAGAAACTCAACACGGAGGCGACTGGTGGCCCAGTGGGTAAGATGTAGGATTGTTGGTTTAGCATCTAATGCAACCTTATCTGCCTTATTTTTTATTTTTTTTTACCCGGATATGATGTTTGCTGCTTTCTCCAGCACTCCGACAGACTCCAGTGTTGAAACCGACCCCCCAGAGGATTCTAGTGTTGAAACCGACCCCCCAGAGGATTCCTATCGCCAAACATCAGTTAACGTCTATGGTCTGTACACTCTTTGTTGTTTGGCACTTTGTGTTTCATGCAGCCGCTGCCTTACATCCTCCTGCTGCTTCTGTTTTTAGAAAAGGTGTCAAACTCCAAACAGTGCACTCGGACCCAGGCGCTGCAATATCAACCTTCGCTCATGTCAGGAGGTGAGACGTAATCAAGTTTATGTGAAAGAGCTTTTGTAGCCGATGTGGCTTGTTCTGATTTTTTTTTTTTATTAATTTTGCCAAACATTGAATTTGTTAGGAGCTTGGTCATTATTAGTGTTACTGTCACTTAGTAGTAAAAAACATTTCCATTGATGACTGCCAGTAACGGGTGTGAGTCTTTGTATTTTCATAAACCTCTAAGCAAGTAATCATTGAATGCATTTGGGCAGCACGATGGATCAGTGGTTGACACTGTTGTCTCATAGCAAGAAGGTTGTGGGTTCAATCCCATATATGGACTTGGGGTTTTTCTGTGTGGAGTTTGCATGTTCTGCTCATGTTTGCGTGAGTTTTTCTCTGGGTACTCTGCACCAGTTAGTCTGCCTTCAGTTCCAGGCCTCCCTTGCAAGAGTTCTGTGATCTCGGTGAGTTTTGTCTGTTTAATAAAGGTTAATTAACTATCTGCCACTGAACGTTAAACCAGCTTTCAAATGGCAACCACAGCCAATCGACCTATAAATGTCTATAGCACAGCCATATTTATAGCTATTAAACTAGAACCTGCTGTGGTAGCTGTTATTTGTAACACATTCTCTGAGCGCTAACATTTATTTTATTTATTTATTTTTTTACTTAAATTTATTAATTTTAAAATACAATCCCATAAATGGTAAGAATGCAAAATATACAAAATGAAAGGCAGCAGAAAGAAGAAAAAATCTTATTACTGTATATCTGCCTCTTTTTCCCCCCAAACAATTAGTTCAAACAATAATCTTCAAGTAACAGAACAAAATGAGTACTGGTAACTGTTTTTAAATTTTCTAACTTGATACAATACACATTAAGCTACTTCATATATAGATAGATAGAGAGATAGATAGAGAGATAGATAGAGAGAGAGATAGAGAGAGAGATAGAGAGAGAGATAGATAGAGAGAGAGATAGAGAGAGAGATAGAGAGAGAGATAGAGAGATGGATGGAGATAGAGATGGATGGATGGATGGATGGATGGAGATAGAGATGGATGGATGGATGGATGGATGGAGATAGAGATGGATAGATAGAGATGGATAGATAGAGATGGATAGATAGAGATGGATAGATAGAGATGGATAGATAGAGATGGATAGATAGAGATGGATAGATAGAGATGGATAGATAGAGATGGATAGATAGAGATGGATAGATAGAGATGGATAGATAGAGATGGATAGATAGAGATAGATAGATGGATAGATAGATGGATAGATAGAGATGGATAGATAGAGATAGATAGAGAGATATAGGGAGAGAGATAGAGAGAGATATAGGAGAGAGATAGATATAGATAGATGGATAGATAGAGATGGATAGATAGATAGAGATGGATAGATAGATAGAGATGGATAGATAGATAGAGATGGATAGATAGAGATGGATAGATAGAGATAGATATAGATAGATAGAGATAGATAGATAGAGATAGATATAGATAGATAGAGATAGATAGATGGATAGATATAGATAGATGGATAGATATAGATAGAGATAGATAGATAGATGGATAGATATAGATATAGATAGATAGAGATAGATATAGATATCTTTTTTCTTTTTCTGTTTTTAAACAATTTAGTTTTGATCATTTTCTTAATTGTATACATTGACTTTGAATTTTTAACATCACTCTCCAAACCATCCCATAATCTAATTCCTGGATTGAGGTAGAACGTCCCTTCAAACTAGTTCTGAATTTTGGTTTGACAAATATCTCTATCCCCTTAAAATTATAACAACTTTGTCTTTTAACAAAATCCATTTGGATATTTAAAGGTAATGTGTTATTCTGAGACCTATACAGTACTTTTTTTTCCTTTTTTTTCTTTCTTCTTCTTTTGGCTTCTCCCTTCCTCAGGGGTCACCACAGCGAACTAGTCGCACGAAGATTTGGCCATTGTTTTTATGCCAGATGCCCTTCCTGACACAACCACAGACCACCGAGCTACCACAGCCCTCTGTGTGGAGCAGAGAGCTACTATCTAGGGTGCCTGGGGGAGCAGATGGTGTGGGTTAAGGGCCTTGCTCAAGGGCCCAGAGTGGGGCAGATGAGGGAGCCCTATACATAACTGATAAAATATTATAGTCTACCAAATCATGGAACTTCTATAACTTCAGTTGATAAAATAATGTAGTTGATGGATGACGGTAATGTTTTCTAGTAATAATTCTTGCAGCTCTTTTCTGTAAAACAAAAATAGGCTTTGTAATTGTTTTACACGCTTTCCCCAAACATCAATACAATAAGTGTGGAACAACGATTGTGTTATACAACAAATACAGAGCTTTATCGTTTAAAAGTCCCTGACTTTGTACAGTACTGCAATGGATTTAGTTATTTTTATTCTTACAGAATGTTCTTACAGAACATCACACAAGATCGTCAAACTTTAGTACACAATGCAACAAGGAATATTCATTCCCTCACAAAATGCTAGTTTCATTTATAAATACTGTATACTTAACAAGATTAAATGTCTCCTCATAAGATGACCTTCGTTTTAAAACTAGGGCACGTGAGATGGTGTTTAAATGCATCACCTCAAAGCTCGTCCATTTTCTTTTGTGCTGACGATACACTTGGACTAAGCCCCTCTATTTGTAACTGGGTCTTAGACTTCTTAACAAACAGACCACAGTCCGTGAAGATCCACAACTTCTCCTCCTCCACCATCACCCTCAGCACTGGCTCTCCTCAGGGATGTGTGCTGAGCCCTCTTCTGTTCACTCTGCTCACATATGATTGTACAGCCACACATCCAGGCTGTCATATTGTTAAGTTTGCAGATGATACAGCTGTGGTGGGATGCATCACAGATAATGATGAATCCAGCTACAGACAGGAGGTGGAACATCTGGAGAGCTGGTGCAAAGAGAACAACCTTCACATGAATGTGAAGAAGACGAAGGAGATGATTGTGGACTTCAGAAGGAACAAACACACCCACACCCCACTGTATATAGGTGGATCTGCGGTGGAGGTGGTCTCCAGTTACAAGTACCTGGGTGTACACTTGAATGATAACCTCAGCTGGAGCAATAACACCACCAGCCTGATCAAGAAAGGTCATCAGAGACTCTACTTCCTCAGACGGCTGAGACGAGCCGGTCTGAGAAGCCCAGTCCTCACCTCGTTCTACAGGTGTGCAGTGGAGAGCGTCCTGTGCTCCAGCATCAATGTGTGGCATGGAGGCTGCACAGTTGCAGAGAGAAAAGCTCTGCAGAGAGTGGTGAAGGCTGCACAGAAGTCTGTGGGAGTCAGTCTCCCCACCATCACAGACATTTACACCTCCAGATGCAGAAAAAGAGCCACCTGCATCATGAAAGACCTCACTCACCCAGCACACTCACTCTTTGCACCACTCCCCTCGGGACGGAGGTTGAGGAGCATCAAATGTAGAACCACTAGACTGAGGAACAGCTTCTACCCTGAGGCTGTCAGACTCATGAATAAATAAATAATAAGAATAAACACTGCAAAATGTCACATCATACTGATACTGATCTGTTTCTTGTTGCTGCGTTCATCTGTGACCATCTGCTCATGTTCGTGCTGCTGTTTATAATGATGTTTTTCTACTACATTAGGGCTTAGTGTATTACTAGCTGATGTGATGTCTCTCTTAGTTAATCCTAGATGTTATTATTGTTTTTCTCTTGCATTTGTTGTTGGATGTAACTGGGACCCTGTGTACATAATCTCGTTTTCAACACATGTACTACATGCGGTGCAAATGACAATAAATTCTCTCTGACTCTGACTCTCTGATATTATTCAAAATAGTTCATATTTTATTTAGCACAAACTCCAGATGTCAGTGGATTATTTTGGTGGTATCTAAACTAATTAGAATTATAGTCACAGTATTTGTTTCCCTATTTGCAGTTTGTTTAAAATAAACCTATAAAAATGGTTCTCCTAATGTCCTGATTATGAAAAATTGATCTGATGTGCACACAGTTGTAGAAAAAAATGGATATTTAATCTTGTAGAATCTTTAGATAATAAAGTGCAAGCAGGCAACAAAAGGTGATTATTTGGCAGCATGACGACTCAGTGGTTAGCACTGTTGCCTCACAGCAAGAAGGTCCTGGGTTCAATCCCTGGTTGGACCTGGGGTCTTTCTGTGTGGAGTTTGCATGTTCTTCTCGTGCTTGCGTGGGTTTTCTCTTTGTACTCCGGTTTCCTCCCACAGACCAAAAACATGCATGTTAGGCTGCCTTCAGGGCCAGGCCTCCCTGTGATCTCAATGGAATTTGCCTGGTTAAATAAAGGTTTTGATAAAATAACAAGTGTGATCTAAACTG
>JBBPBX010026549.1:24546-38006 GCA_038048925.1 Garcialebias charrua | reverse complement strand
ACTCCGCCTCCTTAGCTCCTCCTCCTCCCAGCGCTGCAGGCTGGGACAGGCGGGGGATGAGCTGCGTGAAGCTGACACCCCACCCACATGAACAAAACTCTGTTTTTATTGGCTGGTTCAAAAAACTCTGTTTTTATTGGCTGGTTCAAAAAACTCTGTTTTTATTGGCTGGTTCAAAAAACTCTGTTTTTATTGGCTGGTTAACGGCTGGTCACTGTGGGTTTTTATAAATGCTTTTATTACCACCGGGAGACGCCAGAGGACTATAGTTTTTTTCAGAGATTACCTGTCAAACATCATATCATAAAATAGTGGCAGAGTGAAGAAATATGTTTAAAAAATAACTTACATACTGATCCTTTAATAGCCACTTTTATCTATTAATGAGATCAGAACAGTCTATTAATGAGACACTTGCCATATTGTTCGAGGACACCCCTAGTGGCTGAAAATGGTAGTGTTCAATACTTTCCATGTCAGAATGAATGAAATCATCAGATCTCAGCCAAAAATTGGATTATAAATATAGGGGAAAAAAATTATATTAGTCGCTTCAGTGTATAAGTCGCAGGACTTGCAAATTTATGCAAAACGGTGCGACTTATATGGCGAAAATACAGTATTATTTACAATGACCAACATAAATATAGTAAACAACATGGTAGAACTTGGTCTTTTGTTCCAGTCTTTTCTCTCTTAATTATTTTTATTATTGTTATTATTATTTCATTAGGCTCGTTTGTATCTACCTGGGTCAAGTACTACTGCACGTATCATCGGGAGCCCAAGAAGGTCACCGTGGTTTTGTTTGATCCCAAATCCGGAGGCAAGACGGTAAGCATTCATATCAAACTAGACATCACAAGTTCACAAAGCATCCAGGATGGGATGCATGTGGAGCTGAGAGGAAAAACAAAAACCCAAACTGCACTGAAATATTAGACAACCTCATGCACACACGTCCTAGTTTTGTTGGACCGGAGCTTAATGTGTGTGATTTGAATGTTCACCCATTAACACGTTCTGCTCTTTTTTGTTCTGTTGCGCACAGCCTCACACTCTGTTCCTGTGTGTTTTCTTACACAAAAAATAAAAAGTTTGTAAAATAATAGCAGTAAACCTTTCTCAAACGTAGTCTTTTAGAAGAAACATCAAGTTGTACTGCAGTCTTTTGGTACAACGAGTGATTACAAAGTACAACTTCACACCAGAGTACGGTTTTGACTGGAAATACTGAAGTGACGGGTGAGCGCCAGCATTCTTACTCTGAGTTGGACCCTTATCAAAAAGACTGGAGTTTAATAAGTTACGTATTGAGGGAGCACCTTCAGCTCAATACTGACTGTTGTTACTTTGCATTTTGAGTTACTGAGTAAAACTACAACACCAACCATCACAAAATGCCTTATATCTTTATTTTAATAGAATTAATTATAAAAACTGATCATTTCTGATTCAAACCAAATAATTTTCGAGTTCCATAACATATTTCAATCTTACTAACATCCAGTAACTTGCTTAAATATTTGCTAAATGACTGAGAACAAGAATAGCATCCCAAAGAGGCTGATCCTGGTTAAAAACTGTGGTTGGTGAACTCAGTATTTCTATTTTAATGCCCTCAGTGGTGTTTTACGCGTTTGTCAGAGTCAGAGGTTTTATTGTCATTTCAGCCATGTAAAAGTACATATTGAAATGAAACGGCATTCGTATTGATTAGTATAAGTATGTTCTAATATGTGGTTAGCGGCGTAAATAAAAAAAAATTCATAGCATTTTTAGCCTATTTGTGTAAGTAATATTCCGAGACTACAATGTTTTTTGTTTGTTTGTTTGTCAGGGAGAAGAGGATAGCTTTATCCTCAAGTCATGCACTAGAAGGAAGACGGAGTCGATAGAAAAGAGGTTCTGTTTTGATGTCGAGGCTGTGGACAGGTTGGTGTGTGTGACTGTGAATGTGCGTTTATTAATATTTTTCTGTCTCATTTAAAAAAATCTTCCCTTATAATTATTTTATGTGTCTTCAGTTCCTACCATTTCTTATTAAATAAACTGTCCCTGTCACTGGTGTGTCTCAAAGTAAAGGATTTTTTAAAGAGTGTAATTAGAGCTTAAAGCCACACGAGGGTGCTGTTCAGTTGATACAGATATGGCTGTTATTCCGTTACAATCCGCTGTGATGTGCTCTCCTCCCTTTAAATTCTCTTCACGTTCACCTCCAACTCTTCCACAACTTCTATCTTTTTACCTCACTTCACCTTTGTTATCTCCTTTTAGTATCTCTAATATTTGTTTGACTGCAGCACTGGTTTATTTGTTTTCTTGAGTTGTGTAAGGAGCTGACGAGTGAGCTACAAATGAGTATTTATTATTTTTACACATGTATGTTTTGTCATCGTTGTGTATATTGGAATAAATGCATTCTATTTAAGTGTTTTTGTAAAGGTGCTGCTTTGCTTGTGATATGAGGAGAGATTTTTAGAGCTTTGTTTTGTTTTTATTTGAGGCTTTATAGTTTTTCAAACTGGGGCTTCAGATTACACAAAACAACTACAAGATAACGCTTGTGACACACAACTTTTTGTTTGACTTTTTTTTATATAACATTATTCATGGGTCACCCCTGCAGCTCAGACTAACACAAATTAATTTGGGGATAGTTTGACATTTCAGTCATATTGATAACTGTAAACATTTGATTGGCAGAAGCAGCTGTTTTACCTTTTATTTTTTTTAAAGGGGCAGACAAAATAAGAAATTTTTCTTCTTTCTGCCACCTTTCATTTTATGTATTTTGATTTTTTTTCTCATATTTATGATTTTTTTTCCCCATTATCTTTTATGTTGTTTTTCTTAAATATGTCAAATGAATAAAACTTTAATAAAAAATATATATAAAAAAAAAATAAAAAATCCGTATGGTCAGAACAGATTTTTCTAAAAAATACATCCAAATGTTCTGTAAAACTTATTAAACTCCAACTGAACGTGTCAAACTGTTTATGCTCTAGTTCACCAAGAACTCGTCTGCACCTCTTTGTGGATAAACCTGTGATTATTCCTTTTAGGTCAGAACATGTCAGTTCCTTTTCTTAAACTACCACTAACTCAAGGGAGAGACGAACTTTGTATCTGCCGTTCACGTTTTTATACATCTGTAATTGGATGCGAGTGGTCCGAGTGAGGGATATTGTTTATTGAGTAGTGTGTCACAATTTGAGGAGCGCATGGCGATGAGCAGAAGATGAATGTGCTGCTGCTGGCAGCGTGACTGACTGTATGGGATCGATTGGAAACTTGTCGAGGACCGGGCTGGGCTGATGAGGCTGTGTGAGTGACTGAGGTGTGAGTACGCGCACAGCGAGCGACGCCCCTGTCTGGATGATTCGTCTAAGCTGCTTAGTCAAATGAATTCTTGTTGGTTGATGAATTTTCAGGCAACATTCATCATCCTGCGCTGATCGTTTTATGGTGAAAATCTGATCTGTGGGGTTGATGATCTGATTAAACGTGAAAGTCCTTTTCCTGGCATGCACAACTAAACGCGCTTTGCTCCTTAAAAAACAATGACTTGCATGCAGTTATCCGTCGAAACTTTTTAATGAGGCATTCTGTTAGTCTGTGATGCATTTATGCATTACAGGTTAGTTCTTAAGAAAATAAACTTCCCATCAAATTTGATAAGCTAATGCGCTTTCTTTATGTGTGAAGGCCGGGCGTGATCACCATGCAGGCTCTGTCAGAGGACGACCGCAGGTTGTGGATGGAGGCGATGGACGGTAGAGAGCCGGTAGGTTACCATGGTTACCGGTTTGCGCTTACGTGACAAAGACGAGCAGACGAGACAGCATGTTCTCTAAGCAAAAACAAGAGCACGCTTCACATTTTAATAAAAGCTTTTTTGCAGCGTTCCTTTTCATATCTCTGCTTCACTACAAAACTCGTCGTCTAATTACAAAAAAAAAAGGCAATCTGTAATAATTCATGTTGATTATTTCATTCAGTCAGCCCAATGTTTGGTTTGAGCAGCCTTCTAAACTTTAACCCTAAAGCAAGTGTTTTTAGACCGTTCGTGTCTCGACGTTTCTCTACTAATATGTGGAAAACCTACAAGCTCGAACACGCAGCTTAGTGGAGATGTTTTAAAATGGGAACAGTTTTTGTTCTAAGCTGTTACCTACTTTTTGAGGTCTCTCTTGAACATGATTCCTCGTGACTCAATGAGACTGTATAGATATTGGTAAATAAAATAAAATAGACATCTTTACAATTTCACTGTCAGATCACTGTCAACACAAGTTACCCTAAAACGATGCTAATTCCCAAACAATTAAATTAAAGCAAGGGTTCTCAAACTTTTTGGGTTCAGGGACCTTACAGGGGATAAAAAGTTTCAGGGGACCCCCCTCATAATCCTCACGTTTATTAAATAATTTTCTTCAATTTGTCTCTTTAATGCAATGGAAATATTTGTGAAGCATAAATACGGTAATTAAGACCTGTTCTTTAATAGTGTTTATACAATTTTTATACTTTTAAGCATGAAGGATTTTTCATTCAAGACACACTTAATTAACAAAATCTTTAATTTCAGTTTCCAAAGAGTACAGCTTAGAGAAAATTAACAGCATCAAAAACCACTTTAAAACTTTACCTATTCACATAATGAACATAAATGTGTTGCCACTTCTTTAAATTATTACAGAAAACTCTTTACATAAAACTGAACAGAATCATAACAGCAGTAGTCAGACCAAATAACAGGTTAATTTGTAAACTAATAGATGCCGGAACGCAATTAGGGACGGGGTAGCTCTGGGGGTCCTCCCCCAGAAAATCTTGAATAAAGTAGATGTAATTTCCTGCATTTTGGTGTATTTTAATGGGTTGTTAAACATACCATACCATTTTATTCATAGAGCACTTAAAACAGCAACAAGGCCAACCAAAGGGCTGTACAAACAAACAAGCAACAGGCAACACATAGTCAACATATAAAATGAAGTAAAAACAAAATATAGACATACGAACATCTACGTGCTTATAAAAACAAAAATTATGTATTTTTTTGGGAACCCCCAAGCACCAGTTTGCGGTCCCCCAGTGGTCTGGGGACCCCAGTTTGAGAACCACTGGATTAAAGGTCAAATCTATAACAAATAATGTTAAAATAATTGTTTTCTATTAAAAACTTAAATCATTGTCATGATGAACCTATTTCTTATTTTTAAAGCCTTCTAACACCTTTGTGGAACATTTGTGATTATTTATACCGTTTTGTTGTTGTTGGTTCCTTGTTAGCACATGGATGAATAAGAACAGCCTCAGAGTGCTTTCCAAAGCATTTTTATTTAATCCAGCAGCCTTTTATCTTTTCAAATGATGTTAACACGGCCCCAATCGTGTCGCACTAGTGGAGCACATATGTAACTCTGAAATATTCTGAGGATTCTTGTTTGTTGCCGTTTGAATCATCATCATCTACAAAACATGAGTCTGATGGTAATCAGAACCACTTGGCACTGGATCCTGAACTTTTGCCCCACTTTTCTAGGAAAATTACACATCAACATCTCTTTTAACTTTTCAGACTTTCAAGAAACCAAAACCATTTTATTAGAAGTTGATTAAACGTAACCTTTTTTAGAAAATTACAGACTTTGGCTAAGATGTTTCTTACGTGACGATGTGGTTCACATTAAACTAACGTGCTATTGAGCAATAAAACGCTAATGCACAATCTTGGTTATTGACAAAAATTATTTTCTAGTTGCTTAAGCTAATGTGCTGTTTTTTTTTTTCTTTGCAGGTGTACAATCTCAACAAAGACAACCAAGCCGAAGGCAGTAAGTGAATCATCATAGTTTTTGTTTAAATATAAAAAGAGCTGTGGTGATTAATTTAGTTTCAACAACAGCTTATTTACGGTAACCCTGACTGAGACAGTGACAATCTTCCTTGCTCTAGTTGTTTATTATACAAAATGTAAATATGCATTTTGAAAGAGTCAATTATTTTTCCATATCATGCAAATAAAAAAGGGGGTGGGGGGTTAAGTTGAGATCTATAACACATTAGTAAAGCTCAAATGATAGCAATGAGAAACAAGTGACTGGGAAAACAAAATACGGTACTGGTAATGATCATGATAGGAAATAATTTAAGTTTTAGTTGGAATCGAAGAGGAATCAATAGAGGAACTTAAGATGATGTTTAATAGTAAATTTTGGAACATTTTCATACATTGCAAAGATAATTTAAGATATTGGGACTAAACATTTATGTATACAGTACTTAAAGGGGACCACACATGCAAAATTCACCTTTTAATGTTTTTTTTACTCAACTTTGGGTATTTACTTCATAAAAAAACAGTCCTAAGGCCAAAAAAATGCACCCAGTGGTTTATTTACTCTAAGTAGATTTATTTTACTGTGATAATTTAGGTTTCGTTTTGAAATCAATCGCGCTTGTGACGTCACAAGCGCTAGGACAACCCACCACAACCTGAGTCCAGCCCCTCACCTAGCAACCCCTGGTTAGGCTCAACCCACTTCTGTATTAAACACATGACTGTTGTTTTTCATGATTTCATCTCATCTTTTGTTTATATGTTCTTAATTTCATGTGTACAGCACTTTGTTGCAGCTGTGTTTTTTTAAATGGCTTTATAAATAAAGTATAATTGTTATTTTTATGTTTTAGTTCAATTTTTAGTGTATTTGCGATCGCTCCCAACGCGCAGCCGGTAAAAATTAAACGAGCAGACCCCCGGCGTAGGGACCGGCGGCAACGGGACCCTCTTCTGGCGGATGGAGCGGAGCTTCAACTGTACAGCCTCGCTGCTGCCTCGCAGCAGCCTCGCAGCAGCGAGGACCTTCTCCTTACGGATTAATTTACGGGAGACACTTGGTGAACTTTGTGTTGTCTTGACTGGAACAGCGATAACTCCCAAAATCGCCGCGTGCAACGAGCGGAGCTGGCGAACACCGGAAGAGGAACAAGCTAACATTAGCATCGGATTCGGGTGGTCTCATGCTAAAAGGAGCAGCAAATTGCGGCGCGCTCAGACGGGTTTCGGTAAGTTATCTTAAGCTAGCACTAACAGTAAGTCAAATGAGTAATAAAAAAGAGCTAATTTTAAAACAACAACACATTACAGATACTGGCTGTTGCAGAGGGCGTAAACAGATCTTTGAAGGGCGTGGACTTCAGAACTCAGTATCAGAAACCGGTCGTTCAAAACGAAAGTTAAAAATGGCAGAATTAAAAAGGGTATAATTAATTATCTAAGAATTATTTTGTGTATTAAAATGAATTAATATTGTCAAGATAGCACACAGACATAACATAAAATTTTTAAAGACCTATATGTGGTCCCCTTTAAGTTAGATGGGGTAATTGGTAAAAAAAAAAATCTAATTTGCTATAGAGAGAGATAATTGGACTATATAGCAAAATAAAAGGAGTTCTGTTATCCGATGAGTAGGCCTGTCATGATTTTAAAAAATTGCTGTGCGATTAATTGTCTCAGAAATTATAGCGACAAACAATAATCCATCCATCCATCCATTTTCTTCCGCTTATCCGGGGTCGGGTCGCGGGGGTAGCAGCCTAAGTAGGGAGGCCCAGACTTCCCTCTCCCCAGCCACTTGGAGCAGCTCCTCTGGGGGAATCCCAAGGCGTTCCCAGGCCAGCCGAGAAACATAGTCCCTCCAGCGTATCCTGGGTCTTCCTCTGGGTCTCCTCCCGGTGGGACATGCCCGGAACACCTCACCAGGGAGGCGTCCAGGAGGCATCCTAACCAGATGCCCGAGCCACCTCAACTGGCTCCTCTCGATGTGGAGAAGCAGCGGCTCTACTCCGAGTCCCTCCCGGATGACTGAGCTTCTCACCCTATCTCTAAGGGAGAGTCCAGCCACCCTGCAGAGAAAACTCATTTCAGCCGCTTGTATCCGAGATCTTGTTCTTTCGGTCATAACCCAAACAATAATATTGTTTGAAATTTGACAATAATTAGTAATTATTGTCAGATTTAAGAAGAATTGTTAGTTAATTTTATGTGTAGTATCTTTTTTGACCACCGGATGGCAGTATAAGGATAGATAGTGAGGGAGCGAGCAGCGTGTCTCTTTAAGGAAAATGGGCTTAGCTGCTTTTAACGATCCCAAAACGCGATTTTGGACGGTTAAAATGGATTTTAAAATGGATTTTAAAGAGAAAAGAGAAAGAGAGGGGTCAGTGAAAAGCACCGGAGCTGAGCCTTTTGGTCATCCAGTGTCTAGTAGAAAGCAAGAGAGAGATGAAGAAACAATAAAGCCGATAAATGAAAATGAGGTTGATCATTTTCATTTATCATGCAATTAATTGATTTATTGTTTATCGTAACAGGCCTACTGATGAGTCCAGCCTTGCATTCTAGTTACAGGGACATCATATCTAACTGCAGCTCTGGAGGAACTGTTCAGATACTACTCTCTTGATATGAATGTGAAGACTAAATACCTGAAGAAACTAAATGAACGACAGTGTGAGAAATCTTTAAGCTTGCATAAGAGCTCTTTGAAGATCATTAAACATTGTTCGGAGACATTTATTTTCCCCTGCAGATTTGAGATCTTACCTCTTCTGGGATGTTGAGAAAACTTTATATACAGGTAGTCCTCGACTTACGACGGAGTTCCATTCCTGCGCAGCGTCGTAAAGCGAATTTCAACGTAAGTTGGAACATACGTACATACTGAACCATATATGTACAGTACTGTATTTTACCAAGCACTTAGCCTATCCTAACACCTAACACAGTACCCTACATAATTATCAAAAAACACATACATTTGGGAGCCATAATGAAGTGAAAGAAGAGTTAATTTCCTACTGGTATGCTGGTGAAGCCGTTCCTCCGTCCTTCCTCCGAATTCTCTATAGCGTTTACGTCGTAAAACCGCCGTCCAGCTCGGTCTATCTGCCGTAAAACTGCCGTCAACCTCAGTCCAGAGCGTTTACAGTAAGGTCTGTTAGCCTGTTAGCTCGTTGCTCCTCCAAGATCTGCAGCTGCCTGCACTTTTCCACTGCTTCGCGCTGGTTCTGCAGTCAACCTCGGTCCATACGTAACGTCTCCGCCTCTGTATTCCTCCGCCCCTAAGACCGGAAATTGCGTAACTCGGCTTTTCAAAATAATTTTTTCGAAATATATATCTATCTATATATATATATATATATATTAGGGGTGTAACGGTACGCTAAAATCACATTTCGGTTCGGTTCAACTACAAGGAGGGCTCGGTTCGGTTTATTTTCGGTACAAAAAAAAGGACAAAATAAAGACTTACAAAATGTTTCTTTTGAAAATATGCCAAAAATACGTTTGTACTGTACAGTATTGTACCGGTAGTAATAAATAAAAGTGACCCATTTGGATGATATTTTAAATAAACAGCACTCTACAATAAAACTATTTTAACAATAATAAAAAATCTTAATAAATACAATAACAGTCAGAACAATAAGCAGCAACAGACTGTTTACAATCTAACTAATCAAGTTTTTGTCCAGTAGCATCAGTGTGGCTGTATTTGTCCTCATTACTGTACTCACAACTTCTTCTTGGTGGGACAGGTGCTGGAAAAGTTCAGAGTTCAGTTCAGTCATCACACACTTCTTAGCTGCAGGTGATCTCTGGTGGATGTCTGTCCCAGACTGGAAATAAAACACAATTTAAAAAAAAAAGTTAATAAGATTATGATTTTGAATAAAAAAGATTATTTAGATAATTTTGATTTGATTTGATGTTTATTCATTCATTTTAAAAGAACAATACAAAACAGTTTCATCAGATACAAGAATACAAGTAGGATAAAATGAAATGAGCAGAAAGAAGATGAAATCTTATTATATCTGCCCCTTATTTCACAGTTTGTTCAAACAATGATAACCTTCAAACTACATCACAAAATGAATAACTACTTAATTTTTCTAACTGTAATACACAAACACACTAAGCTACATCATATATAGTTTTTGAGCAAGTCCTTTTTGACCTTTTTCTTAAATGTATACATTGATTTTGCATTTTTCACATCACTCTCCAGAACATTCCACAGATAATAATAATAAAAGAATACCTCTTTTTGAACGGTTGAATCTCTCACTCATCATCAGGGCAGGGCTTTGCTCCAGGGCTTGTTGACATCAGTTTTTGTTTTTTCATAAAGTTCTGAACTTTTTGAGTGATGGGGGTTCGTAGTGAGGATCAATAACTTTAAAGCCTGCGCATAATAACAACACTCAGACTTCGACTCAGATATTTAAAAACTCACAGTTTGTGTTATTGCTCTGGACTGATATGATTTACCTGACAAAAGTAGTTTAAATGCAGGCGTGCAGCTGACAGCTGTTGTTAGCGGCAAGCTGCTCGTTCTTCACTGCGGTGTTCACATTCCGATGACGTCGTTTCAAGCGCGTTCACGTGAGACGTGCCAAGAGAGAGAGAGCCAGTCTCTTCATGAAACAAAGTCCACACACACAGCGCTGAATGTGCGCGCCGCTCGTCTTTTAACAAGAAACAGTCCCAAACAGGAGACCGCAGTGAGAAGCTAACGGCTAAAGGCAGCGCGAGCTGCGCGTGCTTCGCGATAATAGCTCCGTGCGGAAACGCGGCCAGGAAATTTTGTTCCGCGGTGCATATATTAACGTTCAATGAGTGGAAAAAATAACCGAAACGGTACGCAGGTGGACCGAACCGAACGTGACGTACCTAAACGGTTCGGTAAACCCATTACAACCGTTACATGCCTAATATATATATATATATATATATATATATATATATACATATATATACTGTATATATATATATATATATTTATTTATTTTTATTTATGGGAGATGCGTTGTAACCGTGAAACATCGTAACTCGAGACCATCGTAAGTCGAGGACTACCTGTATAGCAATTAGACTCTTGAAGATAAATCTTGGCAGAACCTTAAAAGACAACTCAAAAAAAATTGGATGTAATCGTAAAAAGCTTGGCAGAACAAAGCCGCATCAAACGTGCTTTTATTAAACAAATACGTGTACAATTTTTGATTAAGGGACAGGGTAGTGAAGTTTCTTTCTTTTTGTTCTTGGTCGCCTCAGACTCATTCAGCTTATATTCTTTCTCATCAGTGGCCCAGCTGGATGTGATCGGGTTCAATGTGATGAAAAAGTTGATTTATGCTGTGGAGACTCGAGGTACGGTAACAACCTCTGTTTTTTGTCTGTTTGCATTTTTCACTAAGTTTTGTTTCTAAGTGTCCAACACAAACTACACAGATGCACTGTGGGCAGCAGTGGACTAAAAATGGAAGGTTACTGATTGTTTTTATTTTTAGTTTACTCAACAAATGTTGGGTATTTATTTAATTATACTCTATGTTAACAACTGGTTAAGATTTAAATATATCCATCCATCCATCCATTATCTTTTACCCACTTCTTCCATTTTGGGTCATGGGGGTCGCCGGTGTCCATGTCCAGCAATCACTGTGCGAGGGGCGGGGTACACCCTGGATGGGTCGCAAGTCCATCACAGGGACACATAGAGACAAAACAACCATTCACTCTTTCACTCACACCTAGGGACAATTTAGAGTTACCAATCAGCCTAACATGCATGGTTTGGTCTGTGGGAGGAAACTGGAGCACCCGAAAAAAAACCACGCATGCACGGAGAGAACATGCAAACTCCACCCAGAAAGGCCCCCGGACTGGGATTTGAAGCAGGGACCTTCTCGCTGAGAGGCAGCAGCTCCACCAGTTGCGCCACCGTGCTGCCCATTTAAATATATTATGTGGGGAAACAAATACTTCATTTATTGTAGGAACAATGTTGTGCATACTTGATGTGCCAGCTGAGATCTGCAAAAAATGGTTGATTTGGGAAAGATAGAGGTGAAGAAAAAAACTCAAACAGAAATTAAACCTGAATCCTTATGTTTCCGTTGATGTGTCTGGACATCCCTTTCTGCAGGTACTCTTCTAAAATGTCACGATAAAGGTCCACATGCTCATAAAGTCAACCCCTTGTTTCATCTGCTGCTCTAAGTGCATCCTTTGCTGCCAAGTCTGTGCCATTTCTCCAGAAATACATCGACTTTAAGTTTGTAATGAAAGACTCACTGAACTGTCGGACATTTCTCTTTGAATTTGAAACTAAAATACAATGTTCTGTTAAATTTGTATTTCATTTGTGCAATGTAGTTGCTAAAATAGCAGAATATTTAAAACAATCAGTGTTACAGTCTTCTGCAACTAAAACAAAATAAGTCAAGGTATTGTTTATTTCTAAAGGATAAATGTATAAACGACACTTAAACTTTAACATGTTGCTGATTATATCATGCTGCTGATTGTCTCGTTTTTCATTTACCCTTTATTTATACAGGTAGTCTCATTGAGCCACTAGAACTCATTTTCAAGAGAGACCTGTTTTTTTAGGGAGCAGATGGTGTGGGTTAAGGGCCTTGCTCAGGGGCCCAGAGTGGGACGAATGAGGGTGGAGGCAGGTGTTTCACCTTTTTCCACCCACCTTTTTTGATGTTGTTGGTACCGGGGCTTGAACCAGCGATCTTCCGATCACAAGCCCACCTTCTCCAACCTCTGCGCCACCACTCCCCCTAGGCTGCTGCTGATTGTCTCATGCTGCTGATTGTCTCATGCTGCTGATTACCTCATGCTGCTGTATTCATTCATACCCATCTGCTCACCTAGACTCTTGTTCAGGCTGCTCTTATTACATTGTATTGTTTTACATTATACGTGTTTATCGTATATCTTAGATCATTTAGCATACTGTTCAGTGTTTGTTTAGTGCATTTCTTAGTGTATATCTTAGATCCTTAATTACTATTCTTTTATATTTTGCTATTTTTGGGAGTAACTGACCCTGTTTACATAATTTAGTTCCACCTCATGTACCACGTGTTGGAAATGGCGATAAAGTTGACTTGAATTTGAACTTGAACTTGAAAAACTGTGATTTTATTTTATTTCAATGCAACAAATGTAGAGATTAAAGAGTTGTGATGATGCTTTGGATTTATTTTAAAATTCCCATACATCAGGGTCATGATTTCCTCTTTCCTCCCTCAGGAATCAATGAGCAGGGCTTGTATAGAATCGTCGGCGTTAGCTCCAAAGTACAAAAACTGCTGAGCCTGGCTATGGGTAAATTCACACAATGAATGTAGTGAAACTACACCATTGGAGTGCCTCCCTGCTGAATGTTTTTCATCCTGCTCTGTATTTTTCTGTTAATCAGATCCCAAAACATGTGCTGACGTGGAACTGGATAACCCCGAGTGGGAGATTAAGACCATAACAAGTACTATCAAGCACTATCTCAGGTTTGCGACAAAACACTTTTTTATTTCACATGCACAAATATTTTTTTAAATTTTATAATTCCAATCAGTAG
>JBBPBX010026549.1:0-11196 GCA_038048925.1 Garcialebias charrua | reverse complement strand
AGAAGCCATGGAAACCATGGTCAAAGTCCTCAAACCTACCATGACTGAACTCAAAATGGTTCTGGCCACTGTCTATGGCATAGGGTTCATGAACACCCTAGGGGTCGGCCTGTTTGACGGGGCTGCACTCCGCCAACGTCTCGCAGTTGTTGACTACGAGGACGCTGCAAACAACGATTTCAGACTGCAAATCCAAGCAGTGGCCCAAGCCATGAACACAGCTTTTCCACCCACACCCAAGTATGGTGTGATCACAGATACCACCCAAAGACCAGATGAGCCACCCCAAGACTACTACAACCGCATGTTTCCAGTGTTCACCGCCCACTCAGGTCTTGATGTACCCCCCAATGCCAATTGGAGAGGGGACGCACAACCCTCGGTATTCGAGTCTGTTCTCAGTCAGCTCTTGATGAAAGGTCTCCTGCCCAGCATCCAGAAAGCCGTCACAACCACCTACATTGGCTGCACCACAGACATTCGTCTCAATGACCTCCTCCGCCATGCTCGTCACGCCTGGGACACGCACTCAGCTGATGTCACCTCAGCCCAGAAGAGGAAGCAACGTGTGACTGAAGATGCTCAGCTGACACTCCTCCAAGCTGCCACTCAAATGACTCTTGAACACGCCCAGCCTCCAAGACTTCCTCAAGCATCCCACCCACAACATCCAAGACGCTCCCAATGGATGAACCCACCACAGAACTGGCAACCAAGGCTACAGGAACCCTCTGGCTGCTACAGCTGTGGCTCTGATGCCCACTGGGTCAAAGACTGTCCCCACAAATGCAGAGGTCGAGGAACCTTCCGGGGCCAACGCATGGGCCAAGGTCAGAGACGCCCCTACCAAGGTGGTCCCAACCAGAGACAGAACTTTCCAGGCTCCCGCAGAGAAGGTGGACGCGGAAGAGGTCAGCAGCCACAGTTCGAGCAGAGGGAAGGCCACTCTACCTGACTAGAGCGGGGGGAGGAAGGTCCAGCTCTCCAAACCGCAAGTAGATGCACACACACAGCTGTTGTTGATGAGCATGACTTGATTCCAACCACATATTTAAAATACACTCAGACAGCTTGTCAGAAACTACCCATGCTCACAGTGAATGTACAGGGAATGGCACTCCCATTCCTTGTAGATTCGGGGGCAACAAGATCCCTGATAAAAAGAAAAGCACTTCCAAATGCACCATTATCAGGGCAAGTTATCACTTCCACAGGAGCATCAGGCATGACTATTCCTGAACCTGTGACAAGTCCTCTATCAGTGATAAATCCTTTTGACAAAACAGAACATACACATCAGTTTCTACTATCAGAACATTGCCCTGTCAATCTTTTGGCAAGAGACTTGATCTTGATGTTTAACCTGACTATCAAATGTGGTCCAGAAGGACTCCTAGTTTCCACACCTGACCCAAACATAACCACTTTCTACTCAGAACCAGTCCTATCAGTACTGGAGTGGTTGCTCGTTGACCCGACACAGACCAGAAGGCTGATTGAAATGACTACAGAAAGGATGTCACAGTACTCCATTCTACATGACCCTGACACATTACACTGCACAGCACATCTAGTGACTGACCCAGATGACCCATTTGCAGCCCTTTTCATACACTCAGTACCCAGTACGCTTCACCTCACAGCCATTTGCTGGACGCAAGAAGTTTGTTTTTCCCTAGTCTCATTAAAAACAGAAGAGACACCCACCTCACTATCACAACAGTCATTTTTCAAAATGCATGACTCATTTCCACATGTGTCGCTCGCTCGTGACCAGTCATTTCAGTGGAAAGACCTTGGCCACATGGCCTTGGATGCAGTGACCACAACAGACTGGTTACCAGTGGGTGATTGCATGTATTCACCATCACTCTTCATGTTCATGCGAGACATCAACATTGAGGTTATTGTAACCCCAATCCAGGTCCCAATTGACCAGACAGCATGACTAGCAACAACTTTTTCTAAACTGCAGGTTGACGACCCCAGACTCTCAGAGGTCCCACAACACCTATGGGCCCAGACCAAATATGACGTAGGGTTAATAAAAGGTCAAGAACCGATTCAGATCACTCCTAAATCGTCCTACAGACCTAAAATTGCCCAATATCCACTCAAGCCAGAAGCTGTTGAAGGAATAACACCTGTTTTCCACTCTTTGTTGAAAGCAGGAGTAATTATTTCTTGCCCCGCCTCACCGGTACGAACGCCAATTTTTCCGGTCAAGAAAATCAGAACAACACCCCCAGATGAATGGAGGTTTGTTCAAGACCTACGTGCTGTAAACGCAGCTGTTCAAGCACGTGCTCCCATCGTACCGAACCCCTATGTGATTTTATCACAAATACCATCTGGTTCAACTTTCTTCTCTGTCATTGACTTGGCTAACGCATTCTTTAGTGTACCAGTACACCCTGACAGTCAGTTTTGGTTTGCCTTTCAATTTCTGGGCAAGTCTTACACGTTCACCCGTATCTGTCAAGGTTTCTGCGAAAGCCCCACTATCTTCCACCAGGCACTTAACGACAGCCTGATGGGTTTCACACTTCCTCCAGGTTGTGCACTTTTGCAATACGTGGACGACTTGTTGTTGGCAGCACCAACAGAAAGTCTTTGTCAAACACACACAATACGCCTACTTCAATATCTTGCAGAACAAGGTCACAAGGCGTCACTCTCAAAACTTCAATTTGTACAGCCATTGGTCACGTTCCTGGGTCACAGAATCTCTGCTGAAGGGAGGGATCTGGCAGACACTCGCGTTAAAGCCATAGTTTCTCTGCCACTTCCTGTAACTAAAAAACAACTCATGTCTTTCTTGGGATTATGTGGGTATTGCAGACATTTTATTCCTAACTACGCGGAACTCGAAGCTCCACTTCGCGCTGTCTGTCATGAAAAAGGCCTCCAAATGAGCTCCAAATTAACTTGGACACCTGATGCATTGACTGCTTTTGAAGCACTCAAGGCTCAGTTGCAAAAAGCACCTACACTGGGAATTCCCGATCCAACACGGCCTTTCGTCCAGGCTGTGGATGAACGTGGAGGGTGCATGACGTCAGTCTTGCTTCAGAAGCATGGTGACAGGATGAAACCTGTTGCATACTTCTCTGCAAAACTCGACCCAGTAGCTGCAGGACTCCCCCTGTGTTTGCGCTCAGTCGCTGCAGCTGAAAAATCTGTATTGGCAAGTAGAGACATCGTGGGGTACTCTGATTTGACCCTGTTAGTCCCCCATGCTGTCACACAAATTCTAAATGAACAAAAAACTGCGCATCTGTCGACAGCACGCTGGCTGAAGTATCACACTACTTTGTTAGACATGCCTAACATCACCATCAAACGTTGCAACGTACTTAATCCAGCCACTCTCTTACCTTCACCGGATGAGGGCACTCCACATGATTGCATGGCTGAACTTGAGGTTTTGTGCACACCTCGACCTGACTTAAAACAAGACCCTATCTCTGACCCTGACTGGGAACTTTTTGTTGACGGCTCTTCCTCACGTGACATGAACACAGGCTCCATCAGAAGTGGTTACGCAGTAGTGACAAACACACAAACTATTGAAGCAAAATCACTTCCGCCTTGTTCAGCTCAAGCTTGTGAGCTTATTGCTTTGACCAGAGCTTGTCAGCTCTCTGAAAACAAATCAGTCAACATCTTCACTGACTCACGTTATGCTTTTGGAGTTGTTCATGACTTTGGAGCACTTTGGAAACATCGTCATTTCCTTCGCTCTGATGGACAACCCATTCTTAACCACAAATTGGTTGCCGAACTCCTTGAAGCTATCACTTTGCCTAAAAACATTGCTGTTATCAAATGTGCTGCTCACACTAACAGGAAAGACTACATTTCTATAGGAAATGCAGCTGCAGATACTGCAGCCAAACAGGCTGCTACACAGATACCTGAATCGCTTTCCACACTCACATCTAACACAGAACCTGACATTGCTTTCACACTCAAGGACATGCAGAAAATGTCCACCTCTCATGAACGAGCAGAATGGAAGCGTTTAGGTTCCACCTTTAAGGATGGACTATGGATTGGTCCAAACCATAACCCTTGTTTACCTGAACACTTTTTTCCAGCTTTTGCTACATTGACACATTCCTTTGATCATGTGTCAAAAGGGGGAATGTTAAGAGAGGTTGACACACACTGGTACACAGTCAAATTTTTAAAATATGCTCAACAACATTGTGACTCATGTCTTGTGTGTGCGTCTCACAACATCTCAAAGGCAGTTAAGACAGAAGCACCAGGTGCTCACAGAAAAATCACTGCACCTTTTCAACACTTAATGATTGATTTCATTGAATTGACACCTGTGATGAACAAAAAATACTGTTTGGTTGTCGTGGATATGTTTTCAAAGTGGGTTGAGGTTTTCCCCACAAAACATAACACTGCAAACACAGTGGCCAAAATCCTTTTACAGGAAATCATTCCTCGCTGGGGAATTCCACAGAGAATTTCCAGTGACAATGGACCACATTTTGCTAACCAAATCATGACAGAAATCTCAACCACACTGAATTTTGACCTAACTAAACACTGCTCCTATCACCCACAGAGTGGAGGCGCAGTTGAGAGAGAGAATGGCACATTAAAGAACAAATTGGCCAAGATTTGTGAGGACACACAACAGAGTTGGGTTTCATGTTTACCTCTTGCTGTTATGGGAATGCGCATGCACAGAAGGGCTAAACATAACCTTAGTCCTTTTGAAATTCTTTTTGCAGCTCCGCCCAACCTTGGAGTTGGGCCACCAACAGATCCCACGAGTGATCTGAAACACTGTGATCACAACATGATGAAATACTGTATTGAACTAACAAAACAATTACGTTCCATCAGGTCACAGGTTCAAGGAGGACTCCCTGGACCAGCTCAAAAACAATTGCATTGTATTTCTCCTGGAGATTTTGTTATGATTAAATGTTTCAGGAGAAAGCGTTGGAACTCCCCGAGGTGGACAGGACCATTCCAGGTGTTGCTGACCACACACACCGCGGTGAAGGTCGCTGAGAGAGCTACCTGGGTCCACGCTTCCCACTGTAAGCTGTTTCGAGGACCTAAGCCACCGACAGAAGAGGATCGGGACGGGTCAGAACTGACATCAGCATCTGATGCTCGAATGCTGGATGCCAACGAGGGTGTGGGAAAGCATCTGAGGCTCGAATGCTAGGTGCCAACGACGGTGAAGTGACGTTCGCACACTCTTCCACTCACAGCTGAGGTAAACGGACTCAGAGTGAGGCAGCAAGTGCGGGTCGGCACCAACACACTCACAGTCCGAGTTACGGCTCCCTGTGAAGGCGGCAGGTCCGTAGACCTACAACTAGGTTGAGTCCATCCAACCCCTGTTTTTCCCTAGTTAACAACCTCTGAACAAACCATGAGGCACACAGACTCAATAGACTGGATCGAAACTCATCCATGGAAGGCCATGCTGATCTTTGGCCTCATATCAGGTTTGAGCTGTGGCACTATTTTCCTGTGTACACACCTTTGCTTATTTCCAAACGAAGGGCCCTGCACTCAAACAAAGGTGAACAAAAGAAGCATTCCAGAATCCGCCTATCAGAAATTGGTCCTAGACTACGAGATCAATTCAACCACTGCATTTCAGTTTGACTTATGTGATGTAATAAATTGCAAAGGCCGTGATTTGTGGTACCGAAGTGCTGACCTGTATTTGTGTTTAGATATCTCAATGAACGCTGATGGTTTCCCAGTACACAACACTCGCATGCGTAGGTTTGTCCATCAATCAGGAATGCAGTTACCAGGAACTCGTGAGCCAACTTGTTCCTGGTCCACAGTCACCGCTTACACGGGACTATGGAAACCCATACGTTCAGATTTGACTAAAGACACAAAGGAATGGTGGGACAAAGTTAGATTTCAAAGAGATTATAACCCAGCAAAAAATCCAATCACTCTCTCATTAAGTAAGTTACATGGTCCTCCAAAAGATTTTATCTCACAAACAAAATTAGACTCTTATACTTTCCTAATTCAAGCAGATGTCTCAGGCGCAGATCCAAAGGGATTTGTCACCATCAGATTTGTTCCCCCACAGCAACCACACATCACAAACGTCACCAATTATCCAATCCCTAAACTTGAAAACTTTAAGGGAGAAAACGTTCCAACTATCTCTGTAGATTATACAAAATTAAAACCTGAACAACTGATAGAGCGTGCAACAGGACATGGAGACGACAACATGTGGTTATCCTGGTTAGTTGAAGCTGCAAGAGAAGCTCAACTCAGTAATTGTGTAGCTTGCGCTGCAGCCAGACCCAAACTAGTCACACAACCAGCCCCTTTGTTTCCTGAAGATGCGTGGGGATACAACTGCATGCTGACACTCACTAGATACCAACCAATAGAGGGTTGCACCACACTAGCCGACATATATCCACCTATTCACAATAAAACACATCCAGGTTCTTTTCGCCCAAATCGTATTTTTGAAGGTTATCACTGCTTCAATTTTACTGCAGAACAGCCAACCCTTAATTATGGAAACATCGACCAAGATTGGTGCAATGTAACAGAAAAAGTAGACACTAATGACGAAAAAACCCAACGTATAGGCACTTGGGCTAGAGCAGGATTGTATTACTATTGCGGAGGTCAAAGACTATCAGTTAAAATCCCTGAAGGAACTATAGGAATTTGTGCTCTAGTGCGTCTTGCAGCACCTCTTTTGTTAGCTGGACATCTGTCGACTTTACAACATAATAGAACCAAACGAGACATAGATTTTGATCTTAATGCAAACTCCAAAACTTATATCAATGCAATAGGGGTTCCACAGGGCGTCCCAGATGAATTCAAACTAGCTGACCCCGTCGCAGCAGGGTTTGAAAACCTACCTATCATAGGAGCTCTCTTTCCTGTAACCACCAACAAAAACGTAGCCAGAATTAATTTTGTCCACTACAATGTCTTGCGTCTGACTAATCTCACCCGAGATGCCATTGAAGGCCTCTCTGATCAATTACGTCCCACATCTAAAATGGCAATTCAAAATCGAATGGCGTTGGACATGATTTTGGCTGAGAAAGGGGGCGTGTGCTCAATGATTGGTGACCAATGTTGTACTTTTATCCCCAACAACACAGCCCCAGATGGTAAAGTAGCTAGGGCCCTCAAAGGCCTAAAACAACTCTCCCAAGAAATGCAAGAAGCTTCAGGAATCAATAACCCCATCTCTGATTGGTTTAATAACATGTTTGGTAGATGGAAAGGTATCATTATGTCCCTAATCATCTCTACAGGAGTTTGTTTAGCCGTACTTGTAACCTGCGGCTGTTGCTGTATACCGTGTCTCCGTTCTCTGTCAACACGTTTAATTTCAACTGCTCTCGCCCCTGAACAACAAGCAGCAACTTATGCCCTTCTCCACAAAGACCTAGATACAGATTTAGAAAATGACATGGACACCTTTGCTTCCACTCCCACTACCTTCGTCCTAAAAAACAAATTAAAGTAAAATGAAAATTACATTAACAATAGCAGACGACTCCGCTTCCTTACACATCAACACCACCCACTTAGAAGACATATTGATCCTCCACTATACTGCAGGTGGAAGAAACGTTCAAGTTCCTTTTGAAGGTTTTGTGTCAAGACTGCAATTTCTTGACGTGGTAATTTATGCCATGAGAAGTATTGTACAACTCACTCAATGGCATTTCAGATTCCCATTTGATCTAGACACTGTCACTGGACAGCATTTTCAGAACTAAAACGACCTTATTCCATTTTATTGTTTACTTATTGATTTCAATTTATTAAGTGATGTGATTTCTTTTATAGTTTAGCTTTGCCACAAACTAGGGTCTGTAACCCACAAAAACAGCTCTTGCCATTTTCCATTTGAAGTCAATGAAGGATTCACATAAAACCACTGTAATGTGAAGTGTGTTTTCCTGATGTTTTTTGTTTTCAGAGTCTGATACTGTCTGTATAGTCTTATTAATTTTTCCCATTAGATGTTGTTCCATAAAGGAACAAAATGGGGAAATTGTGGAAAGGAAAAAATTAATTATACATTGCTTGTTTGTTTATTTGTTTCTTTATCATCCTATTACTTATAAAGCATATTGTCTGAGCTTGAAACTTCTCTGTTTAAACTGAGTGAACTCTTCTTGCATCAAACTCACTGAACTCATGAACTGTTGAAAGTCCTCTGCCTTTGTGCAGCTGGAGAATATTATTCTTTTCTCCTCCCTGTCATAAAACCTTCTGTGGTTTCTTCCCAATGTTATCCCTTCCTCCCAAAATGTTATTTCTTCCCTATTCATGTCATAGAATGATCTGTGGTCTTGTCCTTTTTCTGCTGAACAAGATGATCTGTGGTTGCAATGCTGGCCATGATAACACTCTTGTGAGGCCCTGTGGTTACAATGCCTGCCATAGACACATTCCTGAGAAGAAAGACAAACAGCCTGTGGGTTGAGAAACTGAGTTCAACATCTGTTACAACAAGAACTTGGACTGACTGAAACCTCCTCATCCTGGGAGATGTTATTTTTCATACAAAGCTGTGTCCAAGAAAACTATTGTGCAGAGCCAACTGTCTCCGAGAATGTTATTGCAAAACTCAACTGTCAGCCCTTTTCCACCACAGATGTTTTCTTACTCTATGATTGAAGGTTGGGAAACTCCCCTCTGACGTGCAAGAAAGGTATAAGAGGAGGACTTCGAGAGGCACTCTTCAGTGCAGCTCTGAACAGCCTCGTGTTCTGTATTCTGTGTCTGCCTCCGCTTTGCAAAGGAGAATTAAATACTTTATACTTTTTAAAACCTTGTTTCAGTCTCAGTTTTCTCGTAAAGATTTTCCATCGACAGTTAGCACTGTTGCCTCACAGCAAGAAGGTCCTGGTTCAATCCCTGGTTGGACCTGGGGTCTTTCTGAGTGGAGTTTGCATGTCCTTCTTGTGCTTGCGTGGGTTTTCTCAGAGTACTCCGGTTTCCTAACACAGACCAAAAACATGCATGTTAGTCTGCCTTCAGGCCCAGGCCTCCCTTGCAAATAAGATCTGTGATCTCAATGGAATTTGCCTGGTTAAACAAAAGTTAATAAACCGCCACATGTAATGCTGAGTATTCTACTGTAGCTGCTTGCTGATTACCGGTAATTTAAACAGAACCAACTAGGAGTGAAATTTTGCTTCAACAAAAATGGCAACTCCACCACCTTTTTTGGGTCTGTCGGTACGATGAACATTGTACCCAGACATGTTAATGTCCTCATTACCTATAGTTTTGGTCAACCAAGCATAAGAAATCACAACAATATCCGCTGGGTGTGACTGGGACCTGGATACCCAATTTATTTCCATCTCATGTTCTTTAACTCTTTCATTTGTTGTTGGATGTAACTGGGACCTCGTGTACATAATCTCGTTTTCATCTCATGTACCACATGCGGTGCAAATGACAATAAAGACTCTCTGACTCTGACTCTGACTCTGACTCTGACTTTAACCGCATGTGATGTGAATTACAATAAAGAACCTTGAACCTTACTGAGTTATTGTTGAGTTGAGTCGACCCAAATACTGACTGTGTCCATCTTGGATAACTAACACACATTGAGATGAACTACCAGTAATATGAAACCAGATAAGGACTTAAATCCTAATGGTGACTGAGCAACTTAGGGCCTGGATTACATTGAACCAAACAAAAGTAATAATATGACAATCAACAGTCTGTTTAGTAACATTATGGTAAATATGTGATGTGGTATGAAGATGCCAAGCATAATGTCTCTTGATGTAAAACTGTGCAGGGTTAACAAGTTCTGAAATTTAAATAGGTCTCTGGGCAAGCTGGGTGACAGGTTTACATCATATGCAAACTGAGATGGTGGGAGCACAGATTGCTCAATGGCCAAAGTACAATTGCTTCCAAGAGTGATAACATGCAGGTTTAGCATATTATCAAATGTACTCACCATAGAACACACACTTGACCCCAAATCTCACACAGCCAGTAAAGAGATTAAAATGATAAACAAAGCCATTATCCACAACTCTCAGAACTCATCAAATGGAGAAATTGTCATCAGGTAGCCAGGCCCCAACAAGGTCCAACAACTTTGGCAAACACCTCGGGCCCCTCCTCAGGGCCTAATATGATCCAACAGCTTTAGCAAGCACCTCATGCCCTAGTATAGTCTAGCAGCTTCTGCAAGGTTGGGTCCGTGGAATCCAACAGCTTCTGCAAGCACCTATAAATACAGGTTGTTCATATCTTAAGAAAGACACGTACCCGGTACTACCATTTTGGAATTGTCTTATCCCTACTATTCTAAATACTGTACATCCATCCATCCATCCATCTTCTTCTTCCGCTTATCCGGGGTTGGGTCGCGGGGGTAGCAGCCTAAGTAGGGAGGCCCAGACTTCCCTCTCCCCAGCCACTTGGAGCAGTTCCTCCGGGGGAATCCCAAGGCGTTCCCAGGCCAGCCGAGAAACATAGTCCCTCCAGCGCGTCCTGGGTCTTCCTCTGGGTCTCCTCCCGGTGGGACGTGCCCGGAACACCTCACCAGGGAGGCGTCCAGGAGGCATCCTAACCAGATGCCCGAGCCACCTCAACTGGCTCCTCTCGATGTGGAGAAGCAGCGGCTCTACTCCGAGTCCCTCCCGGATGACTGAGCTTCTCACCCTATCTCTAAGGGAGAGTCCAGCCACCCTGCGGAGAAAACTCATTTCAGCCGCTTGTATCCGAGATCTTGTTCTTTCGGTCATAACCCAAAGCTCATGACCATAGATGAGGGTGGGAACGTAGATCGATCGGTAAATTGAGAGCTTTGCCTTTTGACTCAGCTCTCTCTTCACCACGACAGACCGGTACAGCGCCCGCTTCACTGCGGACGTTGCACCTATCCGCCTATCGATCTCACGCTCCAGTTTTCCCTCATTCGTGAACAAGATCCCGAGATACTTAAACTCCTCCTTCTAAATACATACTGTATTCTGCTCAAATTTATTTTAAATCCAAAAGATGAAAATCAACTTATTGGGTTTTTCGGTCTTGCTTAATATTTCTGCCAAAACAAATGGTAAGTTGTAAATGGACTGTACTTATATAGCACCTTTCTATCTTATCAAGATACAGTACTCAAAGTGCTTTACAACACAATCTGTGTCCTCATTT
>JBBPBX010026548.1:0-38006 GCA_038048925.1 Garcialebias charrua | reverse complement strand
CTCTGTTTTTTGCAGATGATGTGGTCCTACTGGCTTCATCAGTTCGTGATTTACAACTTTCACTGGAGCGGTTTGCAGCCGAGTGTGATGCGGCCGGGATGAGGATCAGTTCCTCCAAATCCGAGGCCATGGTCTTGAGCCGGAAAAGGGTAGCATGCCCTCTCCGGGTCGGGGAGGAGGTCCTGCCCCAAGTGGAGGAGTTTAAGTATCTCGGGATCTTGTTCACGAATGAGGGAAAACTGGAGCGTGAGATCGATAGGCGGATAGGTGCAGCGTCCGCAGTGAAGCGGGCGCTGTACCGGTCTGTCGTGGTGAAGAGAGAGCTGAGTCAAAAGGCAAAGCTCTCAATTTACCGATCGATCTACGTTCCCACCCTCATCTATGGTCATGAGCTTTGGGTTATGACCGAAAGAACAAGATCTCGGATACAAGCGGCTGAAATGAGTTTTCTCCGCAGGGTGGCTGGACTCTCCCTTAGAGATAGGGTGAGAAGCTCAGTCATCCGGGAGGGACTCGGAGTAGAGCCGCTGCTTCTCCACATCGAGAGGAGCCAGTTGAGGTGGCTCGGGCATCTGGTTAGGATGCCTCCTGGACGCCTCCCTGGTGAGGTGTTCCGGGCACGTCCCACCGGGAGGAGACCCAGAGGAAGACCCAGGACGCGCTGGAGGGACTATGTTTCTCGGCTGGCCTGGGAACGCCTTGGGATTCCCCCGGAGGAACTGCTCCAAGTGGCTGGGGAGAGGGAAGTCTGGGCCTCCCTACTTAGGCTGCTACCCCCGCGACCCGACCCCGGATAAGCGGAAGAAGATGGATGGATGGATGGATGGAAGCATAAAATGAAATAATAAAAGTGTAATACTGTCCTGAGTTTTTGCATAGTAGTTTTTGCATAGTAGTAGTATGAAAGTATGAAAAGTTACACCAACACTAAAACACTAAACATTTAATAAACATAAGCATAAAATGAAATAACAAAAGTGTAATACTGTCCTGAGTTTTTTGCATAGTAGTATAAAAGTGTAAAAAGTATATCTATAAAATAAAATGAAAGTTCTGGCATTGACATTTGTAATAGAGTGACAAAGCAGCATATGAAGTTTATGTACACAGTATATGTATGAGGTAGTTGATATTGGTATAGAGGTAAAGTGGCATATGCAATAAGGCTAGTAAAATATATATATATATATATATATATATATATATATATATATATATATATCAGCAGTAGTGTAGATATAAAAAGTAGTGTAAATGTAAACAGTAGTAATAAATGTAAACAGTAGTAATAATGTAAACAGTGAATGTAAACAGTAGTATGACTATAGGCAGTAATGTAATACAAACATTAGTGCAAATATAAGAAGTAGTGCAAACTGAATGAGCACATGAATGGTTTTGAGTTAAGAGTTACAGCCTTTAGTTAAACTTTATTCTAACCCACAGATGTACAAATCACAAAACAAGAACTAAGCTTTAACGCAAAGCTTGAAAAGAAAAGAAACAAACCATACTGTACTGGTACTAAAGGTACTACTGTAAAAGGGGCAGTTGTGAATGCAGCACTATGAAATACCTCTACTGGTGCTGTCACAGAGAGCAATGAGCTAGTATACACTACAGCAACAGTGATCCATGAGAGGCTTGGTTATAAAATCAAAGCTACAACTAATGAGAAACATTGTCCCCACGGAGGAGAAAACTCAAAGATAAGATCAAGGTAACACAGAGTAAAACCAGCCAACTGTCAGAACAACAGAAAGATAAAATGAAAAATGATTCACCACACAAATGCCTAAACTTTGAGTCTGTTGCCAATGCCACAAAACACACTACTTGCCTAAAATAGGACAGACAATCGGACAGACTGACAGAAACTTTATTGATTCCAAAGGTCAACTGCTCATTGAAAAATATTCACACAAGAAAAAACATCTCAACTGCAAACATAAAAAATATGCAACTATTTAAATTAGTTTACAATTATGAATACTTTCATCCATTGTCTTTAACCACTTCTTCCTTCAAGTGACAGCTGGTCACTGGTGCCCATATCTATCAGCCACTGTGCGCGAATTGGGGCCCACCCTAGACAGGTCTTCAGTCTGTCATAGAGACAAATGAGACAAAACCATTCACTCTCTCACTCACACCTAGGGACAATTATAAAAATGCAACCAATGTGTAACAAGTGTGTGTGGTCTTGATCTTGTCATCAATCCCCAGGAAAGAAGTCAAAGCTTGTGTGTGAGGTTGAGAGGTACCAACTAGATATAGTCTGACTTACTGTACATTTATGCATGACATGAACTCTGGAACCTATCTCCTTGAGAGGAGCTGGACTTTATTCCACTCTGGAGTTGCCTATAGTGAAAAGCTGGTGTGGGTGGGTCTACCACCACTCCCACTGGCTTTTTGCCTGTGCATTGGAGTTTTCCCCGGTAGATGAGAAGGTTTGGTCAGGCCTTAGATAAAGACGCTCGATCAACGACCAAAAACATGCATTTTGGCTGGGTCTGGGGAATCATGGTGTTGAAGGCAGATGCAAAGTCTACAAAGAGCATATGGATGTAGGAAATAGCATAAAAAATGGGGGCCAGAGGGTGTGTTCCAATACAACTGGCATAACCCTTCTTAGCCTCCCTAGTAAGGTCTATTCAGGGGTGTTGGAGAAGGGTAAGATTGATGGTCTAACCTCTGATTCAGGAAGAACAATGCCGGTTCCATCCTAGATGTGGAACATTGGACCATCTCTTTACCCTCACTAAGGCTACGTTCACACTGCATGGCAAATCCGACCCAAATCCTATTTTTTTGCCCCATCTGACCCATATCCGATTTTTTTATGACAGTCTGAACGCGACAAATCCGATTTTTTCAAATCCGACCTAGGCCGTTTCAGTATGTGGTTTTAAATCGGATATATATCTGATATTTCAAAGCGACTGCAGTGTGAACGCTCATGTGACTTACATCTGACTTTTGCAGAACTGTGCGGCTTATTTAATTGAGCCCGCGCGTGTTTGTACAGACAGAGGGGACACGCAGTAGCGGCAGCTCAGAGCGGGGTGGGGGCTAGGGGGGGGACGAGCTCTCTGTACTTGCAGTGATGTGAGACCGACGTCACACACCACTCGCTTGCTTTCTTCTCAGTTTTCTTTTGCCTTTAATCATTTGGATGTTTAGCTTTCCCCGATTGGACAACAACTTCAAAATTACCGAACACACACTGAAAACTGTCGCGCGCGTCCACGTTTACTTCCGCAAACACAGGGTGCTGCGTCAGCAGTGTTGACAGATCTCGTGACAAAAACAAGCGACCAGCCCCATGAAAACAAGCCCAAACAAGCAACTCGCAGCCTGCGTGTCACGTCACGTTCTGAGACATGTTTTCTTCTGCGCATGCGGGTCGCTTCTGCAATGTAGATCGTTCACACTAGAGTCATGCAGGTCTGATGCAGGTCGCATTTAAAATGTAGTGTGAACGTTCACACCAAAAGATCTGTTTTTTTTTTTTTTTATCGGAATTGAGCATTAAGACCTGCAGTGTGAACGTAGCCTTAGGTCACTGAGGAGGCATGTGCATAGATTGCCGAATGTGTTTTGTGGCCTGGAGAAGACATCTAACCTTGTTCCTTAAGGTACACTGTGGAAGGTGCTCCACGAGTCTACGTGCCTTTCAGTCTCTATACAAGCAATCCAAGTGTTTGGTTTGTATTGCCAGCAGTAAGTCAAATCCATTCAGAGTGGTAGTTGGTAGTTAGTCTGCAGGGCTTCCCATTTTCACAGATTTTGTTCATCATTGTTAAGGAATTTTTGGTGAACGTTTATGAATGTTTTTAACTACTATGGCTAAGAATGAGGACCACACTTAGCTTTTTTAGATTTTTCTACCTGGATTATTGAGCATGCATCAGGGTATGGCTAAGAATGTTAATTGCCCACAAACTGTATGAGTAAGGAGAGAGCTAGATGAAGAGCTGATATGAGGTTGCAGACATGCAGCTGTTGCTTCAAGGTAACCTCTGAGTCTGTGAGCTTGACTGAACTGATAAGGTATAAAAACAAGCTTTGCACACTGCCCATAGAAGATTCTTGTGACTGGGCTTCATGCATGTACTTCCTGCGTATGTGTAACCTTTCCCAAAAAACTGTCCTTGCAAGTAAAACCAGTTAAAAATCTTCTCCTTTGAGTAAATGAGATAAAACAATAATATATTTATTCAGCAATAATGTTTTTGGGGGCAGCACGGTGGCACAGTTGGTAGAGCTACCGCCTCTCAGCGAGCACATCGCCCTGGTACAAATCCTGGCCAGGGGCCTTTCTTGGTAGAGTTTGCATGTTTTCTCCGTGCATGTGTGGGTTTTCTCTAGGTACTCCGGTTTCCTCTCACAGACCAAAAACATGTACACTACATTGCCAAAAGTATTTGCTCACCTGCCTTGACTCACATTTG
Source organism: Garcialebias charrua (assembly GCA_038048925.1). Lineage (NCBI taxonomy): Eukaryota > Metazoa > Chordata > Actinopteri > Cyprinodontiformes > Rivulidae > Garcialebias > Garcialebias charrua. The sequence goes on along the minus strand of JBBPBX010026548.1, from coordinate 33,549 downwards.
AGCTTAAGTGACATTCTATTCCTAATCCATAGGGTTCAATAGGACGTTGGTCCACCCTTTGCAGCTAGAACAGCTTCATCTCTTCTGGGAAAGCTGTCCACAAGGTTTAGGAGTGTGTTTATGGAGATTTTTGACCATTCTTCCAGAAGTGCATTTGTGAGGTCACATACTGATGTTGGACGAGAAGGCCTGGCCCTCAGTCTCCACTCTAATTACCGGTAATCCCAAAGGTGTTCTATCGGGTTGAGGTCAGGACTATGTGCAGGCCAGTCAAGTTCATCCACTCCAGACTCTGCCATCCATGTCTTTATGGACCTTGCTTTGTGCACTTGCGAACAGTCATGTTGGAAGTAGAAGGGGCCAGCTCCATACTGTTCCCACAAAGTTGGGAGCATGGAATTGTCCAAAATGTCTTGGTATGCTGAAGCAGTCAGAGTTCCTTTCACTGGAACTAAAGGGCCAAGCCCAGCTCCTGAAAAACCACCCCACAACTTAATGCCCCTCCACCAAACTTCACACTTGGCACAATGCAATCAGACAAGTACTGATCTCCTGGCAACCATAATAATAATAATAATGAATTCAATTTATAACGCACTTTTCATTAATGAAAATCTCAAAGTGCTACAAAGTGCAACAGAATTAAATGTCAATAAAACAAGTAATAAAACAAGTAAAATCAATAACAGTATCAACTAAGATCAAAGATAGAATCATGAGGAGGCAGAGTATGCTTGGTTAAAAAGAAAGGTCTTCAAGCCGCTCTTAAAGTCAACCAGTGACTGTGGAGCTCTTAGGCAGTCAGGAAGAGAGTTCCACAGGCGGGGGGCAGCCACACTGAAAGCCCGGTCTCCCATGGTCCTTAATTTGGTTCTCGGAATGTGAAGTAGATGACTGTTCTGTGACCGTAGAGACCGGGTGGATGAGTATGGTGCAAGAATGTCCTTTAGATAATCTGGTGAAGTTCCGTGTAAGCATTGGTGTGTAATGAGAGCAGTTTTGTACTGAATTCTGTAGGTGACAGGAAGCCAATGGAGGTTATGGAGAATGGGTGTAATATGTTCAAATTTACGAACTCTCAACAAAATCCTTGCTGCACTGTTTTGAATATATTGAAGCTTCTGAAGGTTTTTACCAGGGATTCCAATAAACAGGGAGTTGCAGTAGTCGAGCCTGGAGGAGACAAAAGCATGGACGAGCTTCTCAGCATCGGAAAAAGTTAGAGATGGGCGAAGTCTGGAGATGTTTCGAAGATGGAAGAAGCAGGTTTTAAACAGATGCTTAATGTGATTTTCAAATGTAAGATGAGAGTCCATTTTTATTCCAAGATTTGTAACAGAGGTGGAGAGGGGGATGTCTTGTCCAGAAAAGGAAATTGTTGTTATAGGAGATGTTTGTACCTGGTGAGGGGTGCCAATCAGTATGGCCTCAGTCTTGGAGCAGTTTAATTGAAGAAAGTTCTGATTCATCCATGCCCTAATTGCCTCCAGGCAGGCAGAGAGGGCAGTGAGTGAAGATGGAGATGACAAGGTGGAAGATGAGGATGCTCCAGTCCTGATGTAAAGCTGTGTATTGTCGGCATAACAGTGAAAAGAAATGTTGAACTGATTAATAATTTGACCTAAAGGCAGCATGTAAAGGGAAAACAGCAGGGGCCCCAGACCCGTCCAACAGATTGTCAGATGGAGAAGCGCGATTCGTCACTCCAGGGAACATGCCTCTACTGCTCTAGAGTCCAGTGGCAGCATGCTTTACACCACTGCATCCGACACTTTGCATTTGGTGGTGTATGGCTTGGATGCAGCTGCTTGACCATGGAAACCCATTCCATGAAGCTCTTTGTGCACTGTTCTTGAGCTAATCTGAAGGCCACATGAAGTTTGGAGGTTTGTAGTGATTGACTCTGCAGAAAGTTGGAGACCTCTTCGCACTATGCGCTTCAGCATCCACTGACCCCGCTCCATCAATTTATGTGGCCTACCACTTCGTGGCTGAGTTGTTGTAATTCCCAAACGCTTCCATTTTCTTATAATACAGCTGACAGTTGACTGTGGAATATTTAGGAGCGAGGAAATTTCATGACTGGATTTGTTACATAGGTGGCATTCTATCAGTTTCACGCTGGAACTCACAGAGCTCCGAGAGCGACCCATTCTTTCACAAATGTTTGTAAAAACAGTCTGCATAACTAGGTGCTTCATTTTATACACCTGTGGCCTTCGAAGTGATTGGAACACCTCATTCCAATCATTTGGATGGGTGAGCAAAAAATGTTGGCAATGTAGTGTATGTTAGGCTGATTGGTAACTCTAAATTGTCCCTAACAAATAGTCAGAAGTGTCAAAAAAGAATTCAATACAGATTTCTTTACCCTGTAACAAGGAAACAGAGTTAATGGATTTTATGTTAAGTAGATCAGTGACTGAGAACTGACAGTATATTTACCTGCTTTGTTTAAAATACTGTCGTAAGAAATGAGAATTCATTTCTGCAGTAACACACATTGAGACATTCTGTCATTCTTATAGCCTTATAGCATTTTTATTATACCTTGTACAGCACAATGCTAGATATCATAAGTTACCCTTGAGGCTGCTGAGCAAATAGGGACATTGTAGCTGTTAATCATTTCATTTATCCTTGTCCTGGGAGCCTGAAAAGCTACATAGCTTTGATTGTGTTTATCTTTCTTGCTCTCGCCCAAACTCCTCTGTGCAGTCACATAAATCTGGACTTTGCATCTTGCAAACCAACATTTTTAGTGACTAGGGACTACACATCAAATTGTTGGTGAAGGTAACTAATAAATAAATCTGTTTTGTTGTGTCTTTGTTTAACTCAGATCCCTATGCTCTCTGGGGACCCCATGTTAGATTTCAAAACAAGGTTTTCACTTCTTAATGTTACCCACACTCTCAGTGATACCATAGCAGATAAAAAAACTCAGGCAGGGCTGTGATGACTTTTTGGCTCATAAATTAATATGCAGGTTTTGCAATGGTTCCCACTCTCTCACTATTTCCTGACTGCCAAAACTGGAGATACAGTGTACGCAGACAATCCCAGATTCTAACTTATGTGGAATCCCACAGGAGCTCAAAGTGGCATTACTATAATAATACCAGTATTACCTGCAGAGCTGAAAGGGAGGGCTAAGAGTTATCTTTAAAAATATTACTTCCAGCAGCATTGAAATGTAAAAACCAGATCTTTCCTCATATAAGATGTTGATCAAAAAAGTCTGGGACATTTACCAAAAGGAACAAACTACCGGTACAAACCATACCATTATGGGGGACAAGATGATGTAGAGGTAAGGCAGCCAGCTTGGGATTAGAAAGTCCCAGGTTCGATCCCCAGTCACTGCATATCCTGTGGTGTCTCTGGGCAGCACACCTCATCCCCAAAATGCCCCCATGGCACCCTCAATAGCTGCCCACTGTGCCACCCGGTGGTGGATGGGTTAAATGCAGAGATTAATTTCGCCATTGTATGGAAACATACAGTGATGACATTGTGTGACATTATTATTATTATTACAGGTAATCCTCGACTTACGACGCCCTCGACTTACGACGTTTCGGATTTACGTCCCGCATCTCATAAATTAATTTTTTTAAATAAATAAATAAATGTACAGTACTGTACAGTCACCAAGCACTTAGCCTATCTTAACACAGTTTTTAAAGATGAAGGAGTTAGTTGAATTGTCTCCCTCCTCCCTAGCAGGCTCCATTCACATAAAGGGAGCTAGCTCCCTTTATGTGAAAGGGAGACAATTCAACTAACTCCTTCATCTTTAAAAACTGTGTTAGGATAGGCTAAGTGCTTGGTAACTGTACAGTACTGTACAGTACATTTATTTATTTATAAAATAAAATACAATGTTTTTTTTTGTATGTGATCCGACACGTTATTTTCGACTTATGAACGGCCCGTAGGTCTGGAACTCGTTCGTAAGTCGAGGACTACCTGTATTTTATTCATAGGGCACTAAAAACAGCACAAGACCAACCAAAGTGCTGTACAAGCAAACAAAAAACAGGCAACGCATAGGCAACATACAAAATGAAGTAAAAACAGAATATAGACATAGAAACATATACTGTACACTACAACTTCAAGGGTCTGAGTTTGAGAAGTATTGAGATTCTGCCATACCGCTGTTAACGCATTTAAATTTGAGTACACTGATTTATTGATTTGATTGATTTATTCTTCTTTCTGCTACCTTTCATTTTTTTACATTGTGTACGTATCACATGGGATTGTCTTTTATTGTGTTTCTTTTGCAAAAAAATGAACAAATTTAATAAACATAAACATAAACACTGCTCTACAACACTTCATAATGTGATGTCTCCTGTGGTAGTAATGCTAACTCCTATCAATTGGATTTGTAGTGGCTCTGTTATGATCATTTTGTTTGAATTTGATCCCCACATACGTGTACATGAAGGCTGCCAAATCAGCAGCGTCCCAGCGTGGGACTTTTCTGGGTTTATGTGCTCTTCCTGTGCGTGTGTGTTGTTTTCCGGGTATTCCAGTTTCCTCACGCAAACCAAGAACATGCATGTTAGGATAACTGGTAACTCTAAATTGTTAAAACATGCATGTTAGGATAACTGGTAACTCTAAATTGTTTCTAGGTGTGTGTCGTAACAGGAGTTAGTGAAGAAAATAAGTGTGATGATTTTCTCCACTCTACTGCGCCTATATTTGCACTTCTTAAAATTAAGGGCACCTAGTCAATTTACTGACCAATAATAAGTTAACACACTTTATGGATGTTCAACCACTACCCTCTTGAATCATCAGACTCAACAGCTGAAGCAGACATAATTTGTAGTTACAAGACATTCTTATCACAGTATTATCAGAATGAGGAGGAAAACTGAATTAGCCTTTTTAAATTGTATTACAAATTAATTAATCAAAATTGGAAACATCAATAACAACAAACAAAACTGAACAACACAAATGATAAAACGATCATTTGGAGAGTAACTACCGGTAGTTTTAAAATATTTGTTAAATAATTACTTTTGCAGTAAACAATCTAAATCAGGGCTTTTCAAAGTGCGGGGTGCTCCTCCCCAAGGGGTTGTCGGGGGAAGGACATGAGGAAAATAATAAACCAGAAAAATTAATCCTGCATTCCATTTTTACATTGGAACTTGTAACTGGAAAGGCAGAATGATGTCATAGTTGATGGCCTTCAAACTCTACTGGAAAATTACGAGTGCCGAGTGGGGAATGTCAACTGGAGTGTCCCCTGAAGTGAGAATTCCCACTCGGACAGTGGGAGGTCCTTGGACTACCGCAGTTCTGAATCCAAGATGGCTGTTATTCACAGCAAGAGTAGGTACAACTTTGTTAATTTTTATAGCAGTTCTGTACTGTTTATTTCACATTTAGTCAGCGTACACATAGCAGAGAGATTTCAGTGTTTGTAAATGTAAATGGACTGTACTTGTATATCACCTTTCTATCTTATCAAGACACTCAAAGCAACCTGTGTCCTCATTTACCCATTCATACAGCACTCTACTAGATCTCTACAAAGCTAATTGAACAAATCATTCTAAAGAGACTAATCAGAGCTTTATAATAATAATAATAATAATAATGAATTCAATTTATAATGCACTTTTCATTAATAAAAATCTCAAAGTTTATCACATTCATACACTGCTGGGACACACATTGGAGACAATGAGGGGTTCAGTGTTTTGCCCAGGGACCCTTCAGCATGTGTCTGCTCATGAATTCGAACCCCCAGCTCTTGCTTTGGAAGACGACTGCTCTAACCACTCAGCCACTGCCACCCCAGTGTTTGTAAGAGGACATGTTAAAACGCTGACTGCATGCACAAAAATACCATGTTAATAGAGGCCCAGACTTCCCTCTCCCCAGCCACTTGGAGCAGCTCCTCTGGGGGAATCCCAAGGCGTTCCCAGGCCAGCCGAGAAACATAGTCCCTCCAGCGTGTCCTGGGTCTTCCTCTGGGTCTCCTCCCGGTGGGACATGCCCGGAACACCTCACCAGGGAGGCGTCCAGGAGGCATCCTAACCAGATGCCCGAGCCACCTCAACTGGCTCCTCTCGATGTGGAGAAGCAGCGGCTCTACTCCGAGTCCCTCCCGGATGACTGAGCTTCTCACCCTATCTCTAAGGGAGAGTCCAGACACCCTGCGGAGAAAACTCATTTCAGCCGCTTGTATCCGAGATCTTGTTCTTTCGGTCATAACCCAAAGCTCATGACCATAGATGAGGGTGGGAACGTAGATCGATCGGTAAATTGAGAGCTTTGCCTTTTGACTCAGCTCTCTCTTCACCACGACAGACCGGTACAGCGCCCGCTTCACTGCGGATGCTGCACCTATCCGCCTATCGATCTCACGCTCCAGTTTTCCCTCATTCGTGAACAAGACCCCGAGATACTTAAACTCCTCCACTTGGGGCAGGACCTCCTCCCCGACCTGGAGAAGGCATGCTACTCTTTTCCGGCTTTCCGATGGACCCTCCTCTCCAGAACCCCTGAATAGACCTTACCAGGGAGGCTTAAGAGTGTGATCCCCCTATAGTTGGAACACACCCTACGGTCCCCCTTTTTGAATAGGGAACCACCACCCCAGTCTGCCAATCCAAGGGAACTGCCCCCGATGTCCACGCGATATTGCAGAGTCGCGTAAGCCAACACAACCCCACAACATCCAGAGCCCTAAGGAACTCAGGACGAATCTCATCCACCCCCGGAGCCCTGCCACCGCGGAGCTTTTTAACCACCTCGGCGACCTCAGCACCAGAGATTGGAGAGCCCGACCCAAAGTCCCCAGGCTCCGCTTCCTCAGTGGAAGACGTGCCAGTAGGATTGAGGAGGTCTTCGAAGTATTCCGCCCACCGACTCACAACATCCCGAGTTGAGGTCAACAGCACGCCATCCCCACCATAAATGGTGTTGGTCGCGTACCGCTTTCCCCCCCTGAGACGCCGGATGGTGGACCAGAATCGCCTCGAAGCCGTACGGAAGTCATTCTCCATGGCCTCTCCGAACTCCTCCCACGCCCGAGTTTTTGCCTCAGCAACCACCCGAGCCGCATGCCGCTTGGACTGCCGGTACCTATCTGCTGCTTCCGGGGTCCCACAGGCCAAAAAGGCCCAATAGGACTCCTTCTTCAGCTTGACAGCATCCCTCACCGCCGGTGTCCACCACCGGGTTCGAGGGTTGCCACCACGACAGGCACCAACAACCTTGCGGCCACAACTCCGATAAGCTGCCTCGACAATAGAGGCGCGGAACATGGCCCACTCGGGCTCAATGTCCCCCGCCTCCCTATTAATTTCCATTAAAAAAAATTGTAATAGGGATAAGCGTGCATGTATGATAATTAATGGATGGATAAATGTGTTCCTAATGTAATGTACATTTGTCTTTAAAATATTAATTTCCATTAAAAAAATTGTAATAGGGATAAGCGTGGGTGTATGATAATTAATGGAGGGATAGTGTTCCTAATGTACATTTGTCTTTAAAATGTTAATTTCCATTAAAAAAAAATTGTAATAGCACCACTAGCGCCTTTAAAATATTAACTTCCATAATTTTTTTTTAGAATAGCGCCACTAGTGCCTTTAAAATATTAATTTCCATTCATTTTGTTGTTGTTGCGTGTTTTAATATCGCCACTAGTGCCCCCTTAATAGCGCCACTAGCGCCCCCTTCATTTCCGGAGTGCAGTAACCACTTCCGGAACTGACACCGGTCCGTGCTGCAGTCTGCAGCAAGGACCTTCTCGGTTTACAGACAGCGGTCGGGTGTATTTGCCTTGTGATCTCATTGTGTATATTTATTATATTTTGTAGTCTTACTTTCCGTCTTTCCTTTCTTTCTATCCTTTTTTTTTTTTTTTATAATGGTGTGAAGAGGATGGCTGTAAGATGAGAAGGGAGGCCATTTATAAAAGGAAATAGAAAAAAAGTAATAATAATAATAATAAAAAGTAAAAATAAATATGTTGCTATGGCAGTGCACAGAGGTGCACCGGCTTCTCATGCTCCTGGGATTAAGCCTTATTTTCATCATTTTAATTCCTATGAGGCTGTTTTAGGCACTAGTTGAGTGCTAAACTCACAGCTCATGTGCAGCTCAACCAAACTGTTGGCCATCAGAGACAGTTTGGCTATTAAGATATCACCAAGGCTGAAATCCACACTCGGCTGACAGTGGCTCCTGAGAACAACGGAACAGCGCAGCAAAGTGTGAGGAGCAACGGTCAAGAGGAAATGATGTGAATGGAAACAGAAGAGGGGAGGCAGGCGGGCGTGTTGGCCCAGCTAAAGGCTAGAAGGCCACCGATTCCTACTCTCTTTCTGGCCAATGTCCGCTCACTAGATAACAAAGTGGATTTTTTTACATCTGAGGATGAGTGTTTTTTTAAATAGGATAGAAAGAAAGGAAAGACAGAAAGCAAGACTACAAAACATAACAATTATCCACAAAAAGAGCACAAGGCAAACACACTCGACCGCCGTCTGCAATCCTGCAAAGTACATAACAGAACACAGCAACAAAACACATTTGCATAAAGGAGACATAACATTCATGACTTTGCAGTGATGATGATTATCCGATCAGTCGTATCCGACTTTCGGTCATTTTATGAATCTTCATACTCCACACCTTCCTGTCTTTCACCAATTCTTTCAAATCTGCAATTGGCATAGTCATTGTTGTCATGATAGTGTCGAGCCATCTTGTTCTTTGGCGGCCTTGTCTTCTTTTCCCACTGACCTTTCCCGGCATCACTGACGTTTCTAAAGAATCAGCGCGCGTCACATGGCCAAAATATGAGAGCTGCTGTTTGGTGATTTTGCCCAATAATGACATTTTCGGTTTGACGCGGTCCAAAACTGCCTTGTTCTTCATCATGGCAGTCCAAGGTATTCTTAGCATTCTCCTCCAACACCAAAGTTCGAATGCTTTGACTTTTCTTTTCTCTTCTTTTCTAAGCGTCCAACTTTCGCAACCATACATCATTATAGGGAAGACAATTGCGTTGACCAATCTGACTTTTGTTGCAATGCTAATATCCTTGCTCTTCCAGATCTTTTCCATTCCCTGCATTGCAGTCCTGCTGAGTGTGATTCGCCTCTTGATCTCGGGCGCCGATGCCCCACTGCGGTCGATTTTTGCTCCAAGTTTTGCTCCGATTTTTGCTTCAACTTTGCAGTAGAATTCTACAAATATATATACCTATACCTACAAATATATATACAGTAAATACATATACATTCATATGCAGTCACATACCCATCTACATATCTACATATGACATCTACATATACATCCCCGCATCCATTTGTGTGTGGTTGTGAGCATGCATAAGTGAATAAGGCTTCTCTAATGGAACATTCAATAGTGACTGTGAGGCATCAGAGATCCGCCCCCCAAGACCTGAGGCAGACATAAGGGAGACCAGACCCCAAGACCCCAAGAAGGACCCCGAGCGCAGAGCCCCCCAGAGCCACCCAAACAGGACAAACCACTCACCCACCCCCCAGATCCAACCATAGGGGAGAACCGGAAGATCCCCACCAGCGACTACACACAATGACCCCCCAGGGCCAACAGCGACATGTTCACAGGCCCCCACCGGAACCCGCTGCACCGACGTAGCCCCAGGCCTAGGCACCAAGGCCCGGGCACCTGGGACGGAATGAGGATGAGTGTTTCTACAGAGATTAAGAACTGTGATGTTCTTTGCCTGACAGAAACCTGGCTTAACAACAACATGCCGGACTCAGCTTTCCAGATCAACGGTCTTGTTTTTCCATGCGTAACGTGACCATCGGTTGGGTAGAACATGGGGGACTCTGTGGTCGTGAATGAAGATTGTTGTACAAACTGTGTGGACTGATGAAAAGCTAATGCTCTGAGGCGATAGAACTTATTACTGTGAAATGTCGGCCGTGCTCTCTGCCACGGGAGTTTACTGCAGCGTTCGTCACCATTGTTTACATCCTGCCGGGTGCTAATGCTGACGAAGCATCAAAGGGGTTATATGACACCATTAGCTCACTGCAGATAAAGCACACAGAGGCATTTTACATGGTTGCAGGGACTTTCAATTCAATTCAGTTTATTTATATAGCTCCAAGTCACAACAGAAGTCGTCTCAGGGCACTGAACAGAAATATTCATATATAAAAATAATAATTTAACATTATTTATCTGGGGAGCCGACTCCTTTGAGTTTAACTCTATCACAGAACTCTCATCTTGAGCAAGCATGAAGGCAAGAGTGGAAAGGAAAAACTCCCTCATGAGGACGAAACCTTTAACAGAACCAGGCTCAGAACAAGAGGCCATCTGCTTCGACCGACTGGGTTTGGTAGGAACCGATACACAATGGCAGGTCAAGAATCACATGTTAAGATAGAAATACTGGTAGTATCAAATGAAAACTATTCAATTTTAACATTTAATTTAAGGAAATTAGGTCAATTGGTCCTCTAGTAGTCTAAGCTTAAGACAACATGACAAGCCAACACTAAGTAAAGGATTTAAAAAAAAGCAAAGTATTGAACCCAGTCTTAAAACTGGACAATGTATCAATGTGAGGATGTTCTCCTGAGGGATCTCTTCCCAGGCCTGGATTAGAGCATCAGTTAGCTCCTGAACAGTCTGTGGTGCAATGTGGCCTTGGTGGATTGCCCGCAATATGATATCCCAGATGTGCTCAACTGGATTCAAGTCTGGGGAATGGGCAGGCGGTCCGTGTACCTTCAGGTAGTTCAGTTTTTTTTTTTTTTTGAAACAAAAAAATGAAAACCAAAAACACACTTGTGTTTTCATTTTTCATTTATTAAACCAAAAAGAAAAATCAGATAAAGCGTCATCTGATTTCTGATTTTGCGTGCAAAGCGAAAATGGAAAAAACGGATAACGAGCGCTCACTTTTGATTATCATGTTTTCATATTTGACAAGTGGTCTGACCCAGAAGTTCTCTCTGCCCCGCACAGAGTAGCTTGATGCTTGTGTACACACGTTCGGACACTCCCATAGACTTCTTGCAAGAATGGAATGCGGAAGTCACGTGGGTCATGCAGCGGCTCTGGTTCCAAAAGCAATGATTCCAGCATTGAACGTACAGTGTAGTTCATTCTCTGTGTTTCGGAAGTGTTTTCTCCGGTAAGTTGATGAAAATAAAACACTTTTTTGACATTGTGAAGCGTTAGCTGACTGTTCTGTACCACAGTTTATCAACATTAATACTTCATGTCGCAAGTTTTTGTTAATTAAACATGTTAACTTGCTAGTTGTGTTTTAGCCATTATTATTAGCTGTTTTTCTGCGAGATTGACGTGGTTAATTTAGTTTAAGTTATAGATCCTTTGTCAAAAACTGCAACATAAATGGGGACATTAACATTAAAGAAAAACATGATTGTGGAGATTAGTTTTTTTTTTTATGTTTTCCAGGTAAATCACAAGAGAATGACTTCGGTGAACTGCTGAATGGTGCCTTCAAAGTATCACAAAGGTAACAAGATCTCATTTCTGTCTTCTCTTAAACAATAATAACAATAAAAATTAAATCAAATTAAAATGAAATAGTTTTATATTATTAGTTTAACGTATGGTAATCAGTTGAGATGAGAATCTCAACAGGTAACACACACACAGGTATCACAGGTAACTCTACATTCATGTCCATCTTCATGTTTTCAGACAGACTGAGTGGTGAGCAAAGAAATGAACTGGTCAGTCCTGTCAGTGATGGACAGATGGAGCTGGTAAGTTAATGGTGGAGTGCTGGAACTGACAGGGTGATGTGGAGGCTGTCAAAATAATTAACAAATCAAAGTGATGAGAAATTAGTTTGTCGCATACCAAATGCAAGCATTGCAACAACCTTTTCTGAAATTTACTGAAGATGCCAAGATTATGTATGAATATAACTTATGCATAATCAGCTAAATTAAATGAGGTGTTTGGTGGGAACTTGTTTGTTGTGGAACAAGATGCTGTTTGTTTTATCTTCATGTTTTTTGTCTGGCTTCTACTTCCAAGATGCCCAGCACTGGACAGAACTGTTTTTCTTTCTTGGAAGATATGTTTTGTTGCCATTCTTAGTTTCAGCCTGATAAACCTGCTGGTTATTTTTCTTTGCACATCATGACATGAAGGACGCATTCTTTCTAATAGACTTGCTTCTCTCCCTACAGTATCCATGGCGTTGGAGAGCCCCATGAAAGATTGGTTGGTCCTTGTTCTGAGAAGCTTTTCAACTTTCTGTACCAGACTGAAGGCTTGTGTTTTCTGAGGTTCAAGGTCACCGCAGCAATCTACCAGGAAGTTTTAGAAAACTTCCTGCTTCCTGCTGCTGACCAACTTTACAAGCTACCAGTACCTGGTTTAAGGACCAGTAAACTCACCTGACCGTAACCCCATAGAAAATCTTTGAGGTATTGTGAAGAAGAAGATGTGATACACCAGACCCAACAATTCAGAAGAGCTGAAGGTCACTATCAGAGCAACCTGGGCTCTCATGACACCTGAGCAGTGCCACAGAATGACTGACTCCATGCCACACTGCATTGATGCAGTAATCCAAGAGAAAAGGAGCAACAACTAAGTATTGATGCTGTACATGCTCATACTTTTCATGCTCACACTTTTTAGTTGGCCAACATATCTAACAATCTTTTTTTTTATTGGTCTTAAGTCCATCAAACAGAAAACTGCCGTGTGCGGACGTCCAGAAGAACGCTGCTCTTAGTGGAAGCCAATATTTAATCAAACAATTAATTCTCCAACAAAACTAATGGACTAGTACCCTGATGCATGCTCAATAATCCAGGTAGAAAAATCTAAAAAAGCTAGTTCTGGTCCTCTGGACATTCAAAAAACAAAACAAAACAAAGCAAAAAAAACTTTATTATGCCTTTGTTTTGTTTTGTTTTTTTGAATGTCCAGAGGACCAGACTTAGCTTTTTTAGAATAATGGACTAGTGATTCACCTTTTGTTGCCTCTTTTTAATTATGGGAGAGACGGTCTGCCGTTGTTAGCTCTACGGACATTTGAGAGCCGTGGGACCCGATCATCTGGGCATTGAGCCTTTGGGCGTTGGTTGCTAGATAGCGTCTGCCCTGGAGGAGCCGATAACCTCATGGATGGGTGTACTCACTTTTGTTGCTGGTGGTTCAGATATTAATGGATGTATAGAGTTATTTTGAGGGAAGAATAAATTTACACTGTTTTATAAGCTACACACAGACTACTTTTCATTGTGTCAAAGTGTCATTTTGTCAGTGTTGTCCCATGAAATCATATACTTAAATATCTGCAGGAATGTGAGGGGTGTACTCACTTTTATGATACACTGTAAATCAGCAGTTTATCATATCGCTAAAGACACAGTCAGTCTCAGCTGTGGAAAAAGACGGCTAAAGCATTAGCCATCTTGTTAGCCGCTAAGGACCGTATCTTTAGCGATATGATAAACTGCTCATTTATTAATGTCGCCACCTCTCTCTGCTCCTATAATAAAGCACAGCATTTTTGCCCCTCATCCATCCATCCATCCATCCATCCATCCATTGTCTTCCGCTTATCCGGGGTCGGGTCGCAGGGGTAGCAGCCTAAGTAAGGAGGCCCAGACTTCCCTCTCCCCAGCCACTTGGAGCAGCTCCTCCGAGAGAATCCCAAGGCGTTCCCAGGCCAGCTGAGAAACATAGTCCCTCCAGCGTGTCCTGGGTCTTCCTCTGGGTCTCCTCCCGGTGGGATGCCCGGAACACCTCACCAGGGAGGCGTCCAGGAGGCATCCTAACCAGATGCCCGAGCCACCTCAACTGGCTCCTCTCGATGTGGAGAAGCAGCGGCTCTACTCCGAGTCCCTCCCGGATGACTGAGCTTCTCACCCTATCTCTAAGGGAGAGTCCAGACACCCTGCGAAGAAAACTAATTTCAGCAGCTTGTATCAGAGATCTCGTTCTTTCGGTCATAACCCAAAGTTCATGACCATAGATGAGGGTGGGAACGTAGATCGATCAGTAAATTGAGAGCTTTGCCTTTTGACTCGGCTCTTTCTACACCACGACGGACCGGTACAGCGCCTGCTTCACTGCGGACGTTGCACCTATCGATCTCACGCTCCAGTTTTCCCTCATTCGTGAACAAGACCCCAAGATACTTAAACTCTTCCACTTGGGGCAGGACCTCCTCCCTGACTTGGAGAGGGCACTCTACCCTTTTCAGGCTCAAGACCATGGCCTCGGATTTGGAGGAACTGATCCTCATCCCGGCCACGTCACACTCGGATGCAAACCGCTCCAGTGAAGGCTGTAGATCCCAACCTGATGAAGCCAATAGGACCAAATCATCTGCAAAAAACAAAGAAAGCAACCCTAAGGCCACCAAAATGGATCCTCTCAACACCTTGGCTGCGTCTAGAAATTCTGTCCATAAAAGTTGAACAGAATCGGTGACAGAGGGCAACCTTGGTCCAACTCTCAGCCACGACGAGCCTACGAGCCTGACTTACTGCTGGCAATGCGGACCAAGCTCTGACACCGGTCGTATAAGGACCTAATAGCCTGTATTAAAGGGCCTGGTACCCCATACTCCCGGAGTACCCCCCACAGGGCCCCCCGAGGGGCGTGGTCGAATGCCTTCTCAAAGTCCACAAAGCACATGAAAACTGGTTGGGCAAACTCCCATGCACCCTCCAGGACCTTGCTGAGGGTGTAGAGCTGGTCCAATGTTCCATGACTAGGACGAAAATCGCACTGCTCCTCCTGAATCCGAGGTTTGACTATCCAACGGACCCTCCTCTCCAGAACCCCTGAATAGACCTTACCAGGGAGGCTTAAGTGTCCTTGGGTGTCCTGAAAGGCGCTTTTAAATGAAATGATTATTATTATTATTATTAAGAGTGTGATCCCTTATAGTTGGAACACACTCTACGGACCCCCTTTTTGAATAGGGGAACCACCACCCGTCTGCCAATCCAGGGGAACTACTCCCGATGTCCACGCAATATTGTAGAGTTGCGTAAGCCAACACAACCCCACAACATCCAGAGCCCTAAGGAACTTCAGACAAATCTCATCCACCCCTGGGGCCCTGCCACCGAAGAACTAGCTCCCTTTATGTGAAAGGGAGACAATTCAACTCACTCCATCTTTAAAAAATGTGTTAGGATAGGGTAAGTTCTTGGTAACTGTATAGTACTGTACATTTATTTATTTATTAAAAAATATATATATATATTATTTGTATGTGATCTGACTTACGTTAATTTCGTGTTACGAACGTTGCGTAGGAATGGAACTCGTTCGTAAGTCGAGGACTACCTGTATTTCATTAACGGGGATTAACCTGTCCAAATAAAAGTTGAATGAATGAATTTCAGGTAAGAAATAAACATAAAATAATATCAACTAAAATCTGAGATAAAATTATGTGGAGGCAGAGTAGGCTCGCTTAAAAAGAAAAGTCTTTAAGCCTTTTTAAAAGTCAAACAGTGATTGTGGAGCTCTCAGGTAGTCAGGGAGGGAGTTCCAGAAGCGGGAGGCAGCCACACAGAATGCCTGGTCTCCCATGGTCCTTAATTTGGTTCGTGGAAGGTGAAGGAGATTACTGTTCTGTGATCATAGAGACCGGGTGGATGAATATGGTGCAAGAATGTCCTTTAGATATTCTGGTGAAGTTCCGTGTAAACATTGGTGTGTAATGAGAGCAGTTTTGTACTGAATTCTGTAGGTGACAGGAAGCCAATGGAGGTTATGGAGAATGGGTGTAATATGTTCAAATTTACGAGCTCTCAATAAAATCTTTGCTGCACTGTTTTGAATATATTGAAACTTCTGAAGGTTTTCGCTACACTGTAAATGCAAACATGGTATTTAATTAAAAATAGTAAATTGACTTAAATCAGTTTTCATCAAATAGTGATTAAGAGCAAAGATAGAGCAAAGATATTAAGCAAAGATATTATTAAGCAAAGATATTATTAAGCAAAGATAGAGGTGAGGCACTAAATGAACTATATCTGCACATCAGTGAGCAACAAACAGCCCACCCTGATGCTTTTCTCATCACGGCTGGTGATTTCAACCATGCAGATTTAAAGAGTGTTCTTCCAAAAACATACAGAAACATAAACTTTGCAACAAGAGGAAACAACACCCTGGACCAGGTTTACACCACCATGAAAAATTCCTACAGAGCCATCCCCCTCCCCCACATTGGTGCTTCTGACCATATCTGTGTTATGCTAAAGCCAGCATACAGGCCACTGGTGAAAGTCACAAAACCAGTCCGCAAGCAGATACGAGTGTGGCCAGAGGGGTCTTCAGAGGCACTCCAGGACTGTTTTGACACCACAGATTGGAGTATGTTCAAAGAAGCTGCTACCACAAACAACACCACATGTCTCCAGGAGTACTCAGACACTGTATGTTCATACATCACCAAGTGCATTGATGATGTAACCAACCTTAAAACCATCACTGTTCGGGCTAACCAGAAGCCATGGCTGACAGCTGAGGTTTACAGACTCCTGAGAGCCAGGAATGCTGCCTTCAAAGCGGGAGATCAGGTGGGCCTGAGGGCAGCCAGAAACAACCTGGACCGGGGCATCAGAAAGGCAAAGAAGCAGTATTCTGGGAAAATAGCTCACCGTTTCAAGGACAGCAGGGATACACGCAGTCTGTGGCAGGGAATACAGACCATCACAAACTACAAACCACCCCCCCAGACCTGTGACAGCTCAGCCTCTGCGCTGAATGAACTGAATGAGTTCTTTGCTCGGTTCGAGGCAAGTAACAGCACACCAGCACATAAACTCCCCCCCTCTCCTGATGGCCAGGTGCTGACGCTGTCCTCAGACAGCGTAAGGCGATCATTCATCAAGATTAACGCCCGGAAGGCCTCTGGTCCTGACAACATACCTGGTCGTGTGCTGAAGGACTGTGCAGGGGAACTCGCAGCGGTCTTCACGGACATCTTTAACATCTCACTGAGCCAGGCCATCGTCCCCACCTGTTTCAAAGCCACCACCATCATCCCTGTCCCAAAGAAGGCAACGCCCGCATGCCTCAATGACTATCGCCCAGTAGCACTCACCCCCATCCTGATGAAGTGCTTTGAACGGCTAGTCATGAAAAGCATCACATCTGTCCTCCCTGACTCCCTGGATCCCTTCCAATTTGCATACCGACCTAATCGCTCAACCGACGATGCCATCTCCTCTGCCCTTCACACAGCTCTCACACATCTGGACACGAAGGACTCCTATGTTAGAATGTTGTTCATCGACTTCAGCTCGGCATTTAACACCATCATCCCCCAACAGCTCATCCTTAAACTGGACAGTCTGGGGCTGAACACCTCAATGTGTAACTGGCTGCTAGACTTCCTGACCGGGAGACCACAGACAGTACGGATCGGGAGTAACACATCTAGCACCATCACATTGAACACAGGGGCCCCACAAGGATGTGTGCTGAGCCCCCTTCTATTCACCCTGCTAACACACGACTGCACACCATCGTACAGCTCCAACCACTTCATCAAGTTTGCGGACGACACAACAGTGGTAGGTCTCATCAGCAACAACGATGAGACGGACTACAGGAACGAGGTGAGCCGCCTGGCCTTGTGGTGCGGACACAACAATCTCACTCTCAACGTGGAGAAGACAAAGGAGATTGTTGTGGACTTCAGGAAGAGGGATGCCCAACATCCCCCTCTGACCATCAACAGCACCGCAGTGGAGAGAGTAGACAGCACCAAGTTCCTGGGAGTGCACGTCTCAAAGGACCTGTCCTGGAGCAGGAACACTGCAGCACTGGCAAAGAAGGCTCACCAGCGTCTCTACTTTCTCCGCAAGCTGAAAAGGGCTGGAGCTTCAACCCCCATCATGAGCACCTTCTACAGAGGTGCCATAGAAAGTGTCCTGACCAGCTGCATCACTGTGTGGTTTGGTGCATGTACTGCATCCTGCCGCAAGAGCCTCCAGCGCATTGTGAGAGCAGCTGAGAAGATCGTGGGCACCTCCTTGCCCTCACTGCAGGACTTACACAGCAAACGCCTCACTCGGAAAGCCCACCGCATGGCAGGTGATCCCACACACCCACTACACAGCTGCTTCAGACTGCTGCCATCAGGAAGGAGACTGAGGAGTCTCCAGGCTCGAACCAGCAGACTGAGAGACAGCTCTGTTCATCAGGCAGTCAGAATGCTAAACACTCTGCCTGCTCTGCCTCCCCTCCCATTTGAACTGCCTTAACACTAAAACTTTCTCACATATTATCACTCAACACAAAGTTTTTAACACTAGACTCTGTGTCACCAAACGGGTTTTCACTAAACTCTCGGTCATGTGCTCATACAGTTTGCACTACTTCTCATAATTGCACTAATGTCTGTATTACATCACTGCCTATAATCATAATACTGTTTACATTCTCTGTTTACATTTATTAATACTGTTTACTTTTATTACTACTGCTTACATGTAATTACTACTGTTTACATTTATTTACACTACTTTAATATCTACACCACTGCTGGTACATATACAGTGTGCTCTGAACGGTCTTATTTAGGGATGCCCAATGTGCCTTACTGCATATGCCACTTTTTGCCTCTACAACAACATCAACTACTACCTCATACATATACTGTGTACATTGACTCATACGCTGCTTTGCCACTTTGCAAATGTCAATGCTAGAAACCTTTAGTTTATTTTAGTTATACTTTTTATACTCTTTTTTTATACCACTATGCAAAAAAAAAAAAAAAAAAAAACACACAGGACAGTGTTAGTTTTACTATTTTTATGCTTATGTCTATTATTATATGTTTCAGTGTTTCAATGTTTAGATGTTTACTGTTGCACCGAGGGACTGAGAGAAACGCAATTTCGGTCCTGTGTATGTCCTGCACTGTACATATTGCAGATCTGACAATAAAGTTGACTTTGACTTTGACTTTGAAGACTCACTTTTAGTAAGTTACTTGTAATTTGTGGTCAAAAAATCTCAGTAGCTCAGTTAACTTGAGCTCGTTTCATTTAGAAAAAGTAAGTTTTTGATAAGTGTGAACAAATCCCGTATCATATCGCGGTAAGAAGACATCTCATCTCGCGCATGCTCAGAACAGAACCACACACGCACACTGCGCATGCCTCATTTTTGAGCGCGTTTCACTCTTCTCTTGGGAAATATCGTAACAGATACCAGTAAGTATGTTTTTTTAATCATAATGTATGAAGTTGGTATTAAAATGTTTTTTAACAGGCGATGTTGGTGTGCATTTCTCGCAGAAATATGGGTATTGTCTCAGCTCGTGTTAGCTAACGGTAGAGCTAGCCAACTAATGATATTTAACATAAACCTAGCTAGTGGCAATATTCCACAATATAATTTTAAATTTTCGTTTGAGGCAACTGTGCTCGCGCGTGCCCTGCCCCGCAGGGAAAAGAAAGTGGGGGCACGAGGGGTGTCTTCCCCCAGTTGCTTCTTAGCAGCTAAGCTAAGAGGATACACGAGTGAGTCGCACAGACACTGCAAACACTTAAAAAAATAACAGCAACCTGAACCAAACGTTTGGTTCTGCTGCCCCTTGGCTTGTTGATCACGGATCAGACAGGCCACCAGAAAACCTCCCATTTCAGTCTGCTCAACAACTACTAGCTAGCTTCTGTTAGCTGTGCAAAGGGTCCCTGTGTGAAACGGTGAGCATCTTCTTCTTTCGGCTTTTCCCTTTTCAGGGGTCACCACAGCGAGTCATCCTCCTCCACCTCACTCTGTCCTCTGCATCCTCTGTCCTCACTCCAACTACCTTCATGTCCTCTCTAACTGCATCCATATATCTCCTCTTTGTCTTTTTCCTGGCAGCTGCATTTGTACTCGGACCCACACAAATATCTGAGCTTGACATGTAATGAATAAGTGATTATTCTCATGTGTAATGTAATTCGAACTGTAAAACTAAAATAGTTTTTTTTCTTAATTTTCTAATTTATAACCACAAGTCTGGTTAATGTTATTACAGGAAATCCCTGTTTGGAAAAGCATCTTCAAGCTTGAAGAATGGCAGGCACAATTCCCTTTATTGGTGACGCTTCATGTGAGTAAAATCCATCACCATTAAATGACTTATTCATTTATCTATTCATCTTAAACATCAGAATGAATGTGTCATAAGGCCCTCTCACACTTGAACGTTTTAGACAACTCATGCCAACTTGTGAAAATTTAGGAGATATCTATAGTGCAGCTATGTTTACTCTTTAAGATTTTTATTCCTGTTAATGTGACGAGACATTTCCATTTATTAACAGATGACAGCATTGATGAAACATATGGTGTGAATGTGCAGTTTGAATCTGATGAAGAGGTAAAGTTTTTTTCATGATGTTATATTCCTTTTTTTTTTTTTCATGATGTTATATTCCTTTTTGCTTCCCATGGGCTCACCACCTGTGGGAGGGGCCAAAGGGGTCGGGTGCAATGTGAGATGGGTGGCGGCCGAGGGCGGGGACCCTGGCGGTCTGATCCTCGGCTACAGAAGCTGGCCATTGGGACATGGAATGTCACCTCTCTGGTGGGGAAGGAGCCTGAGCTAGTGTGTGAGGTTGAGAGGTTCCGACTAGAAATAGTCGGACTCACCTCAACGCATGGCTCTGGCTCTGGAACCAGTTTCCTTGAGAGGGGTTGGACACTCTTCCACTCTGGAGTTGCCCCTGGTGAGAGGCGCCGAGCAGGAGTGGGCATACTGGTTGCCCCCCATCTTGGTGCCTGTACGTTGGGGTTCACCCCGGTGAACGAGAGGGTAGCCTCCCTTCGCCTACGTGTGGGGGGACGGGCTCTGACTGTTGTTTGTGCCTATGCACCAAACGGCAGCTCAGACTACCCACCCTTTTTGGAGTCCTTGGAGGGGGTATTGGAGAGTGCGCCTCCTGGGGACTCCCTTGTTCTACTGGGGGACTTCAACGCTCACGTGGGCAATGACAGTGAGACCTGGAGGGGTGTGGTTGGGAGGAACGGCCCCCCTGATCTGAACCAGAGTGGTGTTCTGTTATTGGACTTCTGTGCTCGTCATGGATTGTCCATAACGAACACCATGTTTAAGCATAAGGGTGTCCATATGTGCTCTTGGCACCAGGACACCCTAGGTCGCAGTTCGATGATCGACTTTGTTGTCGTCTCATCTGATCTGCGGCCGCATGTCTTGGACACTCGGGTGAGGAGAGGGGCGGAGCTGTCTACTGACCACTACCTGGTGGTGAGTTGGCTCCGATGGTGGGGGAGGATGCCGGTCAGACCTGGCAGACCCAAACGTATCGTGAGGGTCTGCTGGGAACGTCTGGCAGAGTCTCCCGTAAGACGGAGCTTTAACTCCCACCTCCGGGAGAGCTTTGAACACGTTCCGAGGGAGGCGGGGGACATGGAGTCCGAGTGGGCCGTGTTCCGCGCCTCTATTGTCGAGGCAGCTTATCGGAGCTGTGGCCGCAAGGTTGTTGGTGCCTGTCGAGGTGGCAACCCTCGAACCCGGTGGTGGACACCGGCAGTGAGGGATGCTGTCAGGCTGAAGAAGGAGTCCTATTGGGCCTTTTTGGCTTGTGGGACCCCGGAAGCAGCTGATAGGTACCGGCAGTCCAAGCGGCATGCGGCTCGGGTGGTTGCTGAGGCAAAAACTCGGGCGTGGGAGGAGTTCGGAGAGGCCATGGAGAATGACTTCCGTACGGCTTCGAGGCGATTCTGGTCCACCATCCGGCGTCTCAGGGGGGGAAAGAGGTACGAGACCAACACCATTTATGGTGGAGGTGGCGTGCTGCTGACCTCAACTCGGGATGTTGTGAGTCGGTGGGCGGAATACTTCGAAGACCTCCTCAATCCTACTGGCACGTCTTCCACTGAGGAAGCAGAGCCTGGGGACTTTGGGTCGGGTTCTCCGATCTCTGGTGCTGAGGTCGCCGAGGTGGTTAAAAAGCTCCGCGGTGGCAAGGCTCCGGGGGTGGATGAGATTCGCCCGGAGTTCCTTAGGGCTCTGGATGTTGTAGGGTTGTGTTGGCTTACGCGACTCTGCAATATCGCGTGGACATCGGGGGCAGTTCCCTTGGATTGGCAGACTGGGGTGGTGGTTCCCCTATTTAAAAAGGGGGACCGTAGGGTGTGTTCCAACTATAGGGGGATCACACTCTTAAGCCTCCCTGGTAAGGTCTATTCAGGGGTTCTGGAGAGGAGGGTCCGTCGGATAGTCGAACCTCGGATTCAGGAGGAGCAGTGTGGTTTTCGTCCTGGTCGTGGAACACTGGACCAGCTCTACACCCTCAGCAGGGTCCTGGAGGGTGCGTGGGAGTTTGCCCAACCAGTTTACATGTGTTTTGTGGACTTGGAGAAGGCATTCGACCGCGTCCCTCGGGGGGTTCTGTGGGGGGTACTCCGGGAGTATGGGGTACCAGGCCCTTTGATAAGGGCTGTTAGGTCCCTGTACGACCGGTGTCAGAGCTTGGTCCGCATTGCCGGCAGTAAGTCAGGCTCGTTTCCGGTGAGAGTTGGACTCCGCCAAGGTTGCCCTTTGTCACCGATTCTGTTCATAACTTTTATGGACAGAATTTCTAGGCGCAGCCAAGGTGTTGAGAGGATCCGTTTTGGTGACCTTAGAATCGCTTCTCTGTTTTTTGCAGATGATGTGGTCCTACTGGCTTCATCAGTTCGTGATTTACAACTTTCACTGGAGCGGTTTGCAGCCGAGTGTGATGCGGCCGGGATGAGGATCAGTTCCTCCAAATCCGAGGCCATGGTCTTGAGCCGGAAAAGGGTAGCATGCCCTCTCCGGGTCGGGGAGGAGGTCCTGCCCCAAGTGGAGGAGTTTAAGTATCTCGGGATCTTGTTCACGAATGAGGGAAAACTGGAGCGTGAGATCGATAGGCGGATAGGTGCAGCGTCCGCAGTGAAGCGGGCGCTGTACCGGTCTGTCGTGGTGAAGAGAGAGCTGAGTCAAAAGGCAAAGCTCTCAATTTACCGATCGATCTACGTTCCCACCCTCATCTATGGTCATGAGCTTTGGGTTATGACCGAAAGAACAAGATCTCGGATACAAGCGGCTGAAATGAGTTTTCTCCGCAGGGTGGCTGGACTCTCCCTTAGAGATAGGGTGAGAAGCTCAGTCATCCGGGAGGGACTCGGAGTAGAGCCGCTGCTTCTCCACATCGAGAGGAGCCAGTTGAGGTGGCTCGGGCATCTGGTTAGGATGCCTCCTGGACGCCTCCCTGGTGAGGTGTTCCGGGCACGTCCCACCGGGAGGAGACCCAGAGGAAGACCCAGGACGCGCTGGAGGGACTATGTTTCTCGGCTGGCCTGGGAACGCCTTGGGATTCCCCCGGAGGAACTGCTCCAAGTGGCTGGGGAGAGGGAAGTCTGGGCCTCCCTACTTAGGCTGCTACCCCCGCGACCCGACCCCGGATAAGCGGAAGAAGATGGATGGATGGATGGATGGATGGATGGATGGATATTCCTTTTTGTTCTCAGCTTTCTGCACAACAAACTGACCCTCATTGAAAATAAGATTCACCTGACTTTGAATTTCACTGATGAAAGTTATTGTAAATTTTGTCCTCAGAAGCTTTGGAACATCCAGATGTTTGTGCTCAAAATAAATGATAAAAGTAATAATTTTTCTGGTTTGCAGGAAGGAGATGAAGACCAGTTTGGAGAAGTACGAGATGAACACTCAGATGAAGACGGTGAAGGAGATATATTATTATTAATAATAATTAATATTTTGAAATTGTTTGTGTTTTTTCACACGCACAGTTCAGTATTGTACCATGCTGGCGAGTGCTCAGAGTGAAGCAGAAAAGGAACGTATCATAGGGAAAATGGAGTCGGATCAGGAGCTGTCAAAGATCCTCTACCAGCTTCAGGAGACCGAGAAGGAGGACATAATTTGGGTAAGACTTCCTGTTTGTGAAGTTATGCCATAAAACCATTTGTCTGTGTGGACCGTCACAGCTCTGTTTTGTTTTCTAGGAAGAGCGATCTCGCAGGGAGAGGGTAAATGGAGCTTATTTATATAGCGCTTTCCAGCCCCCTGTGAGGAGCCCCAAAGCGCTTTACAATACCAGCCATCCACCCATTCATTCAGACATTCATACACCGGTAGTGGTAGCCTGCCTTGCAAGGCGCCATCCAGACCTACCGGGAGCAACTCGGGGTTAAGTGTCTTGCTCAGGGACACAACGACACATGGTGGGCGGATGCGGGATTCGAACCTCCAACCTTCCGATCAGGGGTCGACTGCCATTACCACTACACCACGGCCGCCCCAGGGTGAGGAAGTCTCGTGTTGATGACTTGGAAGCAATGGACATTGGCCATGGAGAGGTAAATACTGTCACATTTACATACATACCGGTACATACATACTTGCATACATACATGTACATGTACACGTACATATATACATGCATACATACATACGTACATACATGTACATACCGGTACATGTACATACCGGTACATGTGCATACAAACAGGCCCCCTCCCTCTCGGTTTTCAAATCCCAGTTAAAAACTCACTACTACTCCATTGCTTTCAATGCCAGCTGATTTGTATTGGATCGTTTGATTTATGATCTGCAATGTTTTTATGTTTTTCGTGTTGTACTTCATTGTCTGTGTTGCCTGTTGCGTGTTTGTTTGTCCAGCACTTTGGTGTGGACTTGTTCCTGTTTAAAGTGCTTTATAAATAAAATGGTATGGTATGGAATGTACATACCGGTACATGTACATGCATGTACATACCGGTACATGTACATGCATGTACATACCGGTACGTGTACATGCATGTACATACCGGTACGTGTACATACATGTACATACCGGTACGTGTACATACATGTACATACCGGTACGTGTACATACATGTACATACCGGTACGTGTACATACATGTACATACCGGTACGTGTACATACATGTACATACCGGTACGTGTACATACATGTACATACCGGTACGTGTACATACATGTACATACCGGTACGTGTACATACATGTACATACCGGTACGTGTACATACATGTACATATCGGTACGTGTACATACATGTACATACCGGTACGTGTACATACGTGTACATACATGTACGTGTACATATGTGTACATACATGTATACATACGTGTACATACATGTACGTGTACATACATGTACGTGTACATACGTGTACATACATGCACGTGTACATACGTGTACATACGTGCACATACATGTACGTGTACATACGTGTACATACATGTATGTGTACATACATGTACGTGTACATACGTGTACGTGTACATACGTGTACGTGTACATACGTGTACGTGTACATACGTGTACGTGTACATACGTGTACATACGTGTACGTGTACATACGTGTACATACGTGTACGTGTACATACGTGTACATACATGTACGTGTACATACGTGTACATACATGTACGTGTACATACGTGTACATACATGTACGTGTACATACGTGTACATACATGTACGTGTACATACGTGTACATACATGTACGTGTACATACGTGTACATACATGTACGTGTACATACGTGTACATACATGTACGTGTACATACGTGTACATACATGTACGTGTACATACGTGTACATACATGTACGTGTACATACGTGTACATACATGTACGTGTACATACGTGTACATACATGTACGTGTACATACGTGTACATACATGTACGTGTACATACGTGTACATACATGTACGTGTACATACGTGTACATACATGTACGTGTACATACGTGTACATACATGTACGTGTACATACGTGTACATACATGTACGTGTACATACGTGTACATACATGTACGTGTACATACGTGTACATACATGTACGTGTACATACGTGTACATACATGTACGTGTACATACGTGTACATACATGTACGTGTACATACGTGTACATACATGTACGTGTACATACGTGTACATACATGTACGTGTACATACGTGTACATACATGTACGTGTACATACGTGTACATACATGTACGTGTACATACATGTACGTGTACATACTGTACTATACATGTACGTGTACATACGTGTACATACGTGTACATACATGTACGTGTACATACGTGTACATACATGTACGTGTACATACATGTACGTGTACATACATGTACGTGTACATACATGTACGTGTACATACGTGTACATACATGTACGTGTACATACGTGTACGTGTACATACGTGTACATACTATTGACTGCAAATCAAATTGCCCTTCGGGGATAATAAAGGAACTTGAATCTTGAATACATGTACGTGTACATACGTGTACATACATGTACGTGTACATACGTGTACATACATGTACGTGTACATACATGTACGTGTACATACGTGTACATACATGTACGTGTACATACGTGTACATACATGTACGTGTACATACGTGTACATACATTTACGTGTACATACGTGTACATACATGTACGTGTACATACGTGTACGTGTACGTACGTGTACGTACATGTACGTACATGTACGTGTACGTGTACATACGTGTACGTGTACATACGTGTACGTACGTGTACATACATGTACGTGTACATACGTGTACGTGTACATACGTGTATGTGTACATACGTGTATGTGTACGTACGTGTACATACATGTACGTGTACATGCGTGTACATATGTGTACGTGTACATACGTGTACGTGTACATACGTGTACATACGTGTACGTGTACATACGTGTACGTGTACATACGTGTACGTGTACATACGTGTACGTGTACATACGTGTACGTGTACATACGTGTACGTGTACATGCGTGTACATACGTGTACATGTGTAAGGGGTTATGAGGAGGTCAATATTAATACTGACCTCTTTACCTTAATTAATTTACTTATTCAGATTGAATAGTAAATTCACGGATTCTGTTCTTTTTCAGTTTACCCAATGTTTCTGTGATCTTTATGATGGATAAATAAACAGAGCTATAGAGTGACAATGGACACGTTAACTTAGCTTGATATGTCAAAGAGACACTATCATTTATTTAAAATGAATCAACTAAATTAACACCATTACACTTGATTGACATGATTTCACTTTCTTTCAAATTAATACGTCAGCACACTTAAATTTAACACAACAGACTTCAATATTGGATGTTAACATATTTAGTCTGTGGGCTCTTCAGCTTAAAATAGTTTCCAGCTTAGAATTGAGGGAAAAAGATAGGAGGAAAGATTTAAGAAGAATTGGGAGGTTAAGAGAGGAAGTTTATCTTGCATTTATGAAACCAGATGACACTCTTCCGTACGCGTCCAGCTAAGATATCATCACACCTCCAGCAAGCAAACAGCTGCTCCTTTACCTTAAGACGTCCGCCTTGGTTCTGGTAAAGAGCTGTGGTCAACTTTAGACTGACGAGTCGTCGGTCCCGCAAGTCCAAGCTGGACTCCACGCGTGTTTACCTTGTCGGTGTCGGTGATACTCGCTTTCGTCGGCAGAAGTCGTGACAGTCGTGGCTTCTTGGCTCAAGATAATTTATTCCAGGAAGGAATAACAAAGTTTTTGAGCTTACGCTCGGAGTGGACCCATAACAACATGTTATCAGTCCCAGCTGGATGACGAGTCCTTAGCGCGTGACTGTTGGTCATTCAGCTCTTTGGAAAGTTCACATCATCTTTCGAAGCTCCCAGAAACTCTGAAGCGTTTCCGCACAGTTAGAACTTAAAAAGCAGGAACAAAGAGAGGAGTTCACTTGCCTTATCAGACCCAAGGTTACAGCCCGAGCAGAGGGAAATTGTTTAGGAAAAGACAGAGCAGCTGGAGCCCTTTTCAGGAGAAACAACGGATTAAACTGTCTTCTTATTTCTAAACAAAACAGTCGGGTCTCTGTGACCCGAGATTTCACCTTTAACACAGCAGTGAACACCGTTTAACTCTTACAGAATAACACAGCTTAAAAGCACACATCATGAAAATGACAAAAGTTATTCTTTTGATCACATCAGCCTAAAATCAAAGATAGAAATAGTCTCTTTTTGGTGACTATGTTATCAGATTATAGCTAAATGAATGATTTTGTAGTAAATGTCTTGCTTTACTGAGAGGTCAGTAAAGGTCATCTCTGGAACAGTTCAAAAGTACACAGGTGTCTTAAAAGTGGACAAGGTCATGCCCACTACACATGCGTGTACATACGTGTACATGCGTGTACGTGTACATGCATGTACGTGTACATGTGTGTACGTGTACATGCGTGTACGTGTACATGCGTGTACGTGTACATGCGTGTACATGTACGTGTACGTGTACATGTACGTGTACATGCATGTACGTGTACACACGGTACGTGTACATGCATGTACATGTACTGGTACATACCCGTACATGTACATACCGGTACGTGTACGTACGTGTACATACCGGTACGTGTACGTACGTGTACATACCGGTACGTGTACGTACGTGTACATACCGGTACGTGCACGTACGTGTACATACACGTACATACATGCATGTACATATCAGTACATACATACATGTACATACATACCAGTACATACATACATACATACATACATACATACATACATACATACATACATACATACATACATACATACATACATACATACATACATACATACATACATACATACATACATACATACATACATACATACATACATACATACATACATACATAATTACTACACACATACATACCACATACATACATACCTACAACATACTCCATAAATACTACACACATAATACATACATACTACATACATATAAATACATATATACATACAAATACATATACATATAAATACACACACATATATATATTTATATATACACATATGCATATACATACATATATACCATACCATACCATACCAGCTTTATTTATAGAGCACTTTAAACACCTACAGGACCAAAGTGCTGTACACACAACAAAACAATCACAATCAGGTAATAAAATGATTAAAATAAATAAAAGTCACATAATAAAAGTTGAGGAATCATACACTCAGATAAAACAAGCGACTAAAATTATTAAAAGTCAACATCGCAGATGGTGTCATAGGCCAGGGAGAAGAGATGGGTTTTAAGAAGAGATTTAAAAACAGACAGGGAAGAGTCTGATGTTCAAGGGAAGGTTGTTCCACAGTTTAGGAGCTGCCACAGCAAAAGCACGGTCTCCTCTGAGCTTGCGTTTTGTCTTTGGGACACTCAGGAGCAGCTGATCACATGACCTGAGGGATCGAGAGGGTGCGTATGGCTGCAGCAACTCGGACAGATAGGGCGGGGCAAGACCATTTTGCGCTTTAAAAGCAAATAAAAGAACTTTAAAATGAATCCTGTAATGTACGGGCAGCCAGTGCAGGGAGGTTAAAACAGGAGTAATGTGGTCAAACTTTCGTGTGCCAGTTAAAAGTCGTGCAGCGGCGTTCTGTACCCTCTGAAGCTGAGAGATACACGAATCACTGATTCCTATATAGAGTGCATTACAGTAGTCCAGCCGTGTGGTCACAAAGGCGTGAACTACTGTTTCAAAATGCTGCTT
Organism: Garcialebias charrua; assembly: GCA_038048925.1. NCBI lineage: Eukaryota > Metazoa > Chordata > Actinopteri > Cyprinodontiformes > Rivulidae > Garcialebias > Garcialebias charrua. Next base: position 3,917 of record JBBPBX010026548.1, on the reverse strand, counting down.
GGAAAGAATTGGCTTTACCTTAGCCAGCTGCCTCAGGTGGAAAAAACTAGTTTTAACAACTGCTCTGATGTGGTTTTCAAATTTTAGTCCGGCATCGATCTTGACCCCCAGGTTTGTAACAATAGGTCTGATGTATTGAGCCAAGGAACCAACATTGACCTTGGGAGTCTCAGTGGAGCTTCCAAAAACCATCACCTCAGTCTTCCCCTCATTAAACTTTAAAAAGTTCACAGCCATCCAGGCTTTGATGTCCTCCAGACATGAAAACAGAGGGGCCAGAGAGTTGGAGTCCTTTTTCTGAAGCGGGACATAAATCTGCGTATCATCTGCATAACAATGAAAGGAGATCCCATATTTTCTAAGAATGGAGCCAAGAGGGAGCAGGTATAGTGTGAAGAGGAGGGGGCCTGACGCCAAAAATACACTACACGCGGCTCCGCTCCGCCCCGCTCCGCAGGTCGCAGCTGAGCGAGTCCAATTTCCATTACCTGCGCTCAGCTCAGGTCCGAATAGATGCGCTGCTCCGAGACACGTGCGAGATCGCGCGATAAATCAAGTGAAGTCAGAACAAAACAATTCATTCGGTGGAAGAAGGAGAACAACTGTAGAGAGACTGCTGCCTTGATCTTCTCTCGTAAATAAGCTACATGGTTTGAGCAACAGGAAGTGATGTTTACATTTCAGAATAAAATACGTTTTTATTTATTTATTTCTTGTATTGCGTTTGTAGGCGTAGTCATAGTCATAAATATAATAGTTTAGTCATAGAATAGTCATAAATGATAGTTTGACAGCATTTTTGTACAAATAAATCCGTATAGAGCTAGGATTAGTCCGCCCGTGGTGATTTTATTTTGTAAATACGGAAGTTGTGCTCGTTCCTTTTCCTGTTGGTGCGACGTAATCTTCAAAAGTTGACTCCGGCACAGCTCCGTCATCCGGCAGAAATAGAAAAATTTCTAATTTTGACGGACTGCCGTCCGCTCTCCGCAGCTCACCGCCGCCGTGCGGAGCCAGTGTACTTTATCTCATTGATTATAATGGGTGCGTATTTGCTGCGGAGGTCGGACCGGAGCGGGGCGGAGCTGCAACGCGTGTGGTGTATTTTTGGGGTAAGACTGAGCCCTGAGGAACCCCACACAGAAGAGGAGCAGAGGAGGACTCATGGTCACCAAGGCGGACACAGAAAGTACGGTCGGCTAAGTAGGACCTAAACCAGTTCAGTGCTGCACCGCTGACACCCCCCCATTGTTTCAAACGACATAGTAAGATGTTATGGTCCACGGTGTCAAAAGCAGATGATAAATCTAAAAGCAGGAGGACAACACTGTCACCAGAGTCCGTTGCTAAAAATATGTCGTTAAAAACCTTTAAAAGAGCAGATTCTGTACTGTGCAGAGCTTTAAAACCAGACTGTAAAACCTCGAGAATGTTCTGTTCTTCCAAATATGCTGATAGTTGGTTGTACACAACCTTCTCGAGCATTTTTGAAAGAAATGGCAGTTTGGAGATGGGCCTGTAGTTAGCAAGAACAGAGGGGTCAAGAGTGGGTTTCTTAATGAGAGGCTGGACATCTGCATGTTTAAAATGTCCAGGGACCACACCAGAGGACAGACAGCTGTTCAGAAGAGCCAGGACTGAAGGAGCTATAGTGAGGAAAACCTCTTTGAGTAAACGAGGAGGAACAGCATGCTGTCAAAAACAGCCGCGCAGGGCACAGAGACTGAGGGGTCATGAGCAGAAGGTGAGATCTGGGCTCTGGTGGAATTGACTTTCTCAACAAAGAAGTTTAGAAAGTTTTCACATGCAGCAGGTGAAGGTTCAATACAGTTTGTTTGTGGTGCGTTGAGAACAGAACCAATAACTTTAAACAGAACATGAGGACTGTGACTGTTTGATGCAATCACATTTGACAGGTATTTTCTTTTGGCATCTTTCACAGTTTTTTGATAGTGACGCCAGCAGTCCTTTAATATTTGAAACAACACCTGTAATTTGTTCGATTTCCACCTGCGCTCAGCTCTGCGACACTCTCTCCTAGCTGCCCTGGTGTTTTCGTCCAACCACGGTTCACACTTGATTTTAGGAGATTTGATTTTTAACGGACACACAGCGTCCAGAACCGTTTTGCAGGTGGAGTGAAACCATGAGCTGAGGGCCTCGGTGTTGTTGGTCTCTGGGATGGTACAGTTTTGATTAAAAGCAGATGAAAAGTGACCAGCAGTGGAAGAGTTCAGAACACGACAGAGTCGAGCTGCAGCACGGGGTTTAGCTTTAGTGCAGGACAAGTTAGTCTCAAATAAAACAGGCCTGTGGTCTGAAAATACAGGGTCACTACTCACTACATTAAAAACAGGTAAACCACACGATAAAACCAGGTCCAGGGTGTGTCCACGCTCATGTGTAGAAAAAGTCACAGATTGCACAAGATTAAAAGAGTCAATGATGTTTAAAAAGGACTGAGCCATGGGTAAATCAGGACAACACACAGATATATTGAAATCCCCTAACAAAAGAATTCTGTCATATTTTGGCATAATTTCAGCCAAAAGGTCTGAGAACTCGTTTATAAAATCCTTATTGTATTTGGGAGGACGATAAACAGCCACACAGAGCGTAATGTGGGAGGAGCCAAGTTCAAACAGGCTGTGCTCAAAGCTGCTGAATGAAGCTGGAGGCAGCTGTTTACATTCAAAACAACTTTTAAAAACAGTCACTATTCCTCCTCCTCGACCAGACATCCGTGGTGAATTAAAATAGCTGCAGTCCTGTGGTAAAAGTTCCATCAAAACGCTGGACTCACCTGGTCCACCTGTCCACGATTCTGTTATGAATAAGAAGTCCAATCCTTGAGATAAAAAGAAATCCTTGATGATAAAAGTTTTATTTGTCAGCGATCTGGCATTAAAGGTTCAGTATGCAGTTTCTGTAGAACTGCAGCAGTTAGAAATATTTTCAACAGGCAAAGCATTCTGATCCCTCCCCCTCAGAGCCATATGTGGCTCTGCCCCCTTGTGGTCTGTTGAATTTCAAATTCAAGCTCTGTTTTTATTGGCTGATTCAAATTCAAGCTCTGTTTTTATTGGCTGGTTACAAACTCTGTTTTTATTGGCTGGAAAATGGCGGGTCACCTTTTCTTTTTAGAAATGCTTATTTACCACCTGGAGAAGCAAGGGGACAATATTTTTTTTAAAAAAATTTTCAGAGATTACCTGGCTAACATCAGTCTGTCAGGAGGTAGTGACAGAGTGAAGAAATATGTTCATAAAAAAAGCTACATACTGCAGCTTTAATCAGGCCCATCCTGGCAGCAAGTGGCTGTTCTGCGTCCTCATCCAACATCCGCGCGTCCCGACACAGAGGCTGCAGGTTTTGGAGCGTGCGCCGTCGTCTGCAGGGACGAGGAAAACGGGGCGCGTGCGGTTGAATCGCTCCATCATGGCTGCCGCCAACAGGTACCAGCCAGGCTTCAGGGGGGTCCAGCACACGCAGCGGAAAAGAGAGGCGGGGCACCGATCCAAACTTTTCTGAAGAAGCTGGAGAAGCGTCTCAGCGCAGCTTTTAATCTCACCAGCTGACCGCCGCGCTTGCCGCGGCGACGCACGCGTTTCTGCCGGCGCGGTGGAGTCCAAACACAGCACAGGTGAGCTGGGATCCCCGACAGCAGTGGGGGCAAAGTTCCGTGTCTGGTGAAGTTCCAAGTAGACAGATTTCTCACAGAAAGTCCTATTTCCAGTAGAGTTTGGCGATCATACACCACTAAGGAGTTGACATAAGTGGAAAAAAGCAGCATAATCAGCAACAAACAAATAATACGCAGAGACAAGCGGCAGGCCATGCTCACAGGCGCCATTTTGAATCCATCTATATATGTATATATATATATATATATATATATATATATATATATATGTATA
>JBBPBX010026547.1:0-38007 GCA_038048925.1 Garcialebias charrua | reverse complement strand
GTACAGCTGGCATTGAATCTGAGTGTAATAAGCATGTTTTCTGTTCAGTGTGATGCTTGATGTACACGTTTGTCGCATCCCAAAAATTTGCTGGATTTTTTATCTCTAACAGACGGACTGTCCCAGACCTGTTGATGGCCAGCCGGTCAGTGGAGGCTGCCAGGAATCCATGCTTGGTGGAGACACGCAACCCTGAACGGAGCAAGGTAATGTCTTCGTTCTCCTTCATATCTTTTATCAATTTACAGTACAGGTAGTCCCCGATTTACGAGCGAGATCCGTTACAACGAGGCGCTCGTAAACCGGAAATCTCGTAATTTGGAACGGTTGCCATGTCTCTCGTAAGTCCGGAATTTCGCTCGTAAATTGGAACGGTTTCGCTAGCGCGACTACAAACACTCGTTTTTCATCAAAAAACTGCTTATGAGTGCATAAAAATGATCGGAAACGTGTGTCCATATGTTTAGCTAACTAACTGTGGTGAAAAAACACATGAAAACTCAGTATTTTTTGCGTTTTTTCCAAAAATTCGCCAGCTCGTAAGTCTGGAACCTCGTAGATCAGAGCGCTCGTAATTCGGGGACTACCTGTATACCTTTGTGTTGCTGCGTCCTCTCTTCACTGCACGACTGTGCGTGTTTCTGCCTCAATTAAATCTGATTGTGCTTGTGAAACATTTAAAGAATTTTTGAACTTCTGGCAGGTCTCTCTGATGGTGTGGAGACTGGACAGGGGCCGCCGCGGCCGTCAGCGTCATCTGCCGGAGGGTCTGGATCGAGAAACCGCAGCCAGGGGCACAGCATACCTCAAAAGAAAAAAACATGAAGCTTTAAAATCTAGACAAAATAAAGGAATTAAAGAAACATACAGATAAGCGTTAGTGGTTTTTAATGTTTACTACTACACCTGCAATAGGTCAACAATGGCTCCACGCTCAAAATGTCCTTGTGAAGACCAGCAGTGATGGGCTCATTCCGGTCATCAGGATGTCGTGGGTCAAAACGCAGGCTGTTCAGCGTTCTCCTGGAAAACTTTGGCGCCGATGTCTGCCTTAAATGACACCAACATGAAAAATGTGGTTGATATCAAACACATATCAGCAAATCTGTAGAAGTGTTTTTAAAAAAAATGTCCAAAAACTATTCCAGATCTTACAATTGTAGAAAACATTTAAAACCGTACATACTGTATGTGATTGCATTTATTTCTTATCTAGTGCCACTAGAAAACAACAATAATTAACACAATACAATAAACTACAATTGTACAATGTTGAATAGTTTTTTGACTGGAATAAGACAAAATAAGTGATATTGTATTATTCCAGTTGTTGGTGAAGTTTGACTGAAAGTCACCTTTCTGGGTATTTGTGTTATAAGCGTAATATGAAATTTCTTCAGGAACACTGATTTAACTCACTTTAAAACTTGCTGCTCATGCCAAGTAGCAGGTGCAGTTCGTTTTTGGGCTGTTCCATGTACAAGGCAACTGGGTGCAGGTTGGTTTTGAGTGTGTTTCCAACATGGTTGCAGCCACCTCCTTGTCTGCAAAAACAATCACAAACACAATATACAACCATATGTGTCATTATGGAATTCGCATGCAAAATATATTGTTTGTAATATATTTAAGATTTTCACACATTTTACGTCTAATAAAGTGTAAGCTGTATAAACAGCGTGTCAAAAGTGCAATAGTAAATACGTTATCAAAGATAATTAAATTTTCCCAGGAAAGCTAATAAATGTATCTCTTGGGATAGTTCTTATTTTTCACATCACAACATCACCAATTGTCTCAGGTTTAATTTAAGACATAGTTTACAGAAATCAAATAAGAAATAAGGACGCTGTGAACATTTGTGTGACTGACTCAAACGTCATGTTTTTGTTTACATACTGTGCTATGAAGACGTGGTGCTAGTTATAGCAGCTAAGAAGATGTTAAACCTGTAACAATAACCAAATCAGTCTAAATATCAGAAGTATTGGCGTGAGAAATTTAAAACATTTATTTCTGACGCTTGGATAATACAGGTTGTTGACAACGACACACAACGACTCACCCTGCTGGACATTCGCAAAAAAGCCTGAAGGAGTTCCCCATTTTCCATCAGCGCACACAATCACCTCCTCTCGTATCTGCGGCACAATGTTCAGGCATTTTGACCAGTCCACTATTTTAAGAAAACAAGCTTCTAAATTACAACAACTGAACTAGCTATCATTACGAAGCTCCTCGGCTCCTTCCTACTAGGCCCAACTTCCGTTTTCGATTCGGCGCGGCATTTTGCCGTCCAATCAGAACGCTTGTTTCAGGCGAGCTTTGCGTGATGACGTCAACTGGTAAAAGGTCTATTACAGATGACAAAAAGGGGGCTGAAAATGATGTAACACTTCAACTTGGATTATGTTTAATGTCAATTTTATTCATGACATTTACTCTCTCTAACACAATGATAACACCAACAGTGCAAGTTTGTAAATTTTCACAAATCTAAACTCAATGGTGCACGTGATGTCATAACGTTGTGCTGGCGCTGCAGGCATCCTTTTCACTGAAGTTTCCCCTACCATTACCGGTACACAAGCGGGGCGCCCTGCCCTGTCAACAGAACCGAGCGCCCCATCTACTGAACCCCACCTCTTTGGCACTGACGTAACGCTTAACGAGCGGCTCGCAATGCAGGTGCACTAGATAAAAAGCTAAAGGCAACCTGCCTCTTCTCTCATGCTGAACCCCACCCCACCCCCACACACGAAAACTGTCAGAACAGCTCACAGCTCAGATGTCTCTCTCCTCTTCCCCCACCCCTGCTCTAAAGCTGTACAAATGTCTGTGCAAACAGAGTGTGGCTGTCTCTGTCTCAGCCCCCCACCCACCCAAAACTGTCAGTATAAACAGTGCACTGCGCAGCTCAGGATGTGTCTCCACCCCCCCACACTCCACCCAAACACACACAGATCATGGATGAAATAACTGCCCCGCCATGGCAAGTTATCTAGGAGAAACATAAGAGTTGTCATACAAACAGTGCCTTGTGTGTGTGTGTGTGTGCGTGCGTGCGTGCGTGCGTGCGTGTGTGATTTAGGGGTGCAAATCTCTAGCTGTGTTTCCATCCATTTTCATTTCGATTTTTGAGCTAATTTTTGAAATCTCGCAAATATGTAAATACAAATTAATGCGAAGCAGAAGTGTTTCCATCTGCTGGCTTGAAGCGCATCTACCAAGCCACGCACAGCGTCATTACGTCAGACGTCAGCGTCATTACGTCAGACGTCAGCGTCATTACGTCAGACGTCAGCACTGCGCATGTCTACAGTAAACAGGAAGTAGCGGTTGAAAACAGAACCCGGCCACACATCTCGTCAAAATGGAGAGAATATTTCAGGTACGTGTTGCTATCGGGCAAGTTGTATTTATTCTGTCATGCCAACTAGTTTTAGCGATGTTACATGTTGTCCGGAGCGGAAACAGCTGATCAGTCACGTGACGTGAATGTTCGCTTCGGCAGCACGAGTCGGCAAATGTGTTTCCATCTGTCGTTTTGCGCATCTGCTCGGTTTCGAAGATCCCAAAAACCACCTCAAGCGAGCGTATAAACTTTTTGGCGAATTTCAGGAAGTAACTGCGCATTTTGCCGTTTCCATTAAGCTTTTCTGCTGCGATACTTCAAAATGCGCACCTAGAAACCTTGAAAGGGATTGTGACATGATTTTTTTACTATTCATAAAATTGCTCAATATATATATATTTTATCATTTAAATATGTTTGTTTTTGCAAACAAAATGATAAATCACTTTAATTTTGCTTTAAAAGTGATTTTGAACTTCAAGCCGTGTTTAATCATGTGAAATCCGATTACACTCGAACGCACCATATGTGATGTCACACTGGGCAGAGGGCTGTGGTGTCTTTAAAGCTCCACTGACATCATCTTTTGACTTTTCAAAAAATGGCACAACATATATAAATATTAAGATTGACCCCTGACCGTTTTTGCTAAAATAATGTTAAATGAATGAAAATTCTCTCCCAAAACAGTTTAAAATTAGCGCCATTTTTTTAACACGATAAATAGGGATTTCGCCGTCGCAGGATGATGACGTCATGTAAAGGAATTTCCCTACTGCGCAGCTTGAAAACAATGGAGGAGCTACAAACTCGATCCGTCCAATTTAGCCATTTAAAAGTTAATATTTTAGCGGATTGTCTGCAGAGAAGCCAAAGTTATTTCCAGTAAACAGCAGGTTATAATTTTTTTCAGCTCCTGCTGGTTTTTGGAGACTTTTCACTTCATGAGGTGAGCTCAGCTGCTGTGTGGAGTTACATGCATGTGGACGAGGCAGAAGTAATTCTACAACATGTACATCGTCTCCAGCCTCCACAGCACTGAAATGGTAATATATTAGTTAATGTTCCTAATAATTATTCAACATTAATTAATAGTTTAAAAAATTAGTCCCTTTTAAAATATCTGTTAAATATATTATTCTTTTATTTTATTTTGTTTGTGTTTTCAGGTTTCCAGGTCTCCAGTCCATCACCTGAGGCTCTTCATGTTGAACCACTAGTACAACCCAGACTTTCACATCACAGCAGGTAAGATTGCATCAACGAAAAGAATACTACTCAACAATATTCTTTGATGTAAATCTGTTGATTTTCTGTGGTTCTGATGAGGGAAGTGACAAAGTGGATGCAGCATTCAGCCCATAATGGACCCAGATGTCCCCTGCGTCCAGACCTACAACACCTGGACATCCATGAGCATGGACGAGGAGGTGGTGGAGTCTGAAGAAGTACAAGCAGCAGGATGAGGAGAAACTAGACCGATGTCCCCTGCGTCCAGACCTACAACACCTGGACAGGAGGGTGGACGAGGAGGTGTTGGAGTCATTTTTACAGAGCTGATGAAGTCAAACAACACTTGCTAATATGTGTTAAACTCAATTTATTTTGATAATCTGTTCATATTAATGTTTCCCCAGAGGTTTTCATTTATTTGATAATATGGGATGGTTTTATTTTAATAAAATGTTTCTTTCAACATTCACCAATTTTGTTTTTACTAAAGTATGAGCTGTGAGTTGTAGATGCACGAATGAAAATAAAACAGATACACAAATATTCTCACAAAGAATAACACAAATATTCTCACAAAGAATAACTCAACACTAACAGATAATATAGTGTACTACCGTAACTTTATTTACACATAACTACAGAAACACTTGGTTCATTGTTATCCTTTTTTCTTTTTTCAAACAACATGTTCATTTGAACACTCAGAAAAAAATATTAAATTCATTGATTCATTTTCATCTCAATGCTCTGGCCAGTTGTAGTATTTCTGCATATTTTAATGTCTTGATGCACAAACGTAGCTTTCTGCAGCAGTCCTGATGTTCTACAGATCCTGAAGACGTCTCCATCTGTTGTTTAACAATATCAAGGTTTGTTCTCCACCTCGGTCCACTCTTCAGGTGAAGACATTTCNAGAAGTACAAGCAGCAGGATGAGGAGAAACTAGACCGATGTCCCCTGCGTCCAGACCTACAACACCTGGACAGGAGGGTGGACGAGGAGGTGTTGGAGTCATTTTTACAGAGCTGATGAAGTCAAACAACACTTGCTAATATGTGTTAAACTCAATTTATTTTGATAATCTGTTCATATTAATGTTTCCCCAGAGGTTTTCATTTATTTGATAATATGGGATGGTTTTATTTTAATAAAATGTTTCTTTCAACATTCACCAATTTTGTTTTTACTAAAGTATGAGCTGTGAGTTGTAGATGCACGAATGAAAATAAAACAGATACACAAATATTCTCACAAAGAATAACACAAATATTCTCACAAAGAATAACTCAACACTAACAGATAATATAGTGTACTACCGTAACTTTATTTACACATAACTACAGAAACACTTGGTTCATTGTTATCCTTTTTTCTTTTTTCAAACAACATGTTCATTTGAACACTCAGAAAAAAATATTAAATTCATTGATTCATTTTCATCTCAATGCTCTGGCCAGTTGTAGTATTTCTGCATATTTTAATGTCTTGATGCACAAACGTAGCTTTCTGCAGCAGTCCTGATGTTCTACAGATCCTGAAGACGTCTCCATCTGTTGTTTAACAATATCAAGGTTTGTTCTCCACCTCGGTCCACTCTTCAGGTGAAGACATTTCTGTGAATCCTCGCTCCACAACGCTCATGGATGTCCAGGTGTTGTAGGTCTGGACGCAGGGGACATCTGGGTCCATTATGGGCTGAATGCTGCATCCACTTTGTCACTTCCCTCATCAGAACCACAGAAAATCAACAGATTTACATCAAAGAATATTGTTGAGTAGTATTCTTTTCGTTGATGCAATCTTACCTGCTGTGATGTGAAAGTCTGGGTTGTACTAGTGGTTCAACAGGAAGAGCCTCAGGTGATGGACTGGAGACCTGGAAACCTGAAAACACAAACAAAATAAAATAAAAGAATAATATATTTAACAGATATTTTAAAAGGGACTAATTTTTTAAACTATTAATTAATGTTGAATAATTATTAGGAACATTAACTAATATATTACCATTTCAGTGCTGTGGAGGCTGGAGACGATGTACATGTTGTAGAATTACTTCTGCCTCGTCCACATGCATGTAACTCCACACAGCAGCTGAGCCACCTCATGAAGTGAAAAGTCTCCAAAAACCAGCAGGAGCTGAAAAAAATTATAACCTGCTGTTTACTGGAAATAACTTTGGCTTCTCTGCAGACAATCCGCTAAAATATTAACTTTTAAATGGCTAAATTGGACGGATCGAGTTTGTAGCTCCTCCATTGTTTTCAAGCTGCGCAGTAGGGAAATTCCTTTACATGACGTCATCATCCTGCGACGGCGAAATCCCTATTTATCGTGTTAAAAAAATGGCGCTAATTTTAAACTGTTTTGGGAGAGAATTTTCATTCATTTAACATTATTTTAGCAAAAACGGTCAGGGGTCAATCTTAATATTTATATATGTTGTGCCATTTTTTGAAAAGTCAAAAGATGATGTCAGTGGAGCTTTAATAGCGGACAATTTAAAACTGGACGAATTTAGCAATCTAAGTGAAGATTTGAGCTATTTGTCTTCATTTTGGGAAGCAGAAAATAGTTTGGGTGATGGAACAAGAAACAACAGGATCTAATTTAGGTCTGATGCTGTATCAGACTTCCTTCATGTCGAGCTGCTCATACCTGCACACTGTGACAAGCCCAGAGCTCTGCCCAGTGTGACATCACAGATGGTGCGTTCGTGTGTAATGGGATTTCCCATGATTAAACACGGCTTGAAGTTCAAAATCACTTTTAAAGCAAAATTAAAGTGATTTATCATTTTGTTTGCAAAAACAAACATATTTAAATGATAAAATATATATATTTTGAGCAATTTTATGAATAGTAAAAAAATCATGTCACAATCCCTTTGAAGGAAACACGGCTTCTGTCTGGTGATTCAACTCCGATTTTTGGTGTTACAATTCGATTCAAAATCAATTTCTCGATCCAGAAACATTTTTGATTCAGAAACAATTTTTCTATTTAAATGGTCATAGATTTTGTTTAAATTATGTAATTGACAAGATGAAAATTAAACAACAATGTAAACAAACATAACATTTATTTAACCCTAGGATGCATGAACGACCAATACCTACATTCTTCCATGAGTGGGGTCAAAAATGACCCCAATTAGAATCAATGTGGTTTCGCAATGAATTTAAATTATGTCTTTAATTTTGGTTAAAGACCGTGTAAAGTGAATTTCAACATTTTCTTCAATAAACATTATAAATGTGATAATTGTAATCTTGTAAATGAGTAAAAAGTCTCAAAATTGTAGCTCAATTAATTTTGGAGTTATAGAGCAAACTGTGTTTAAACATATTTCTATTTCAGGATTTTTTAGGCGTGTTTTAAACGTGACCGCGTTTCGTCACGCGGTCCTCATTAGTATAGCCCAACCCCCTGCTGCTCCAGTCATATAAATGCGTTCTTCGTGGAGCCGTCACTCGCTACCGACGACCGTCTCCCTCCTGTACTCTCACTCCTTTTACGCATGGACTGCAGCTGCTCCATTGTGACATTTCTTTTTTTTTTTGTTGCCAAAAGTCAAGTGATCACTTGAAGCTGTCACCATTCATTCTTCCTCCTCCGAGGAGGAGGAATGAACTTGTCACGAGTGAACTAAAGTCATGTCCAACGAGGCTGCACCAGGTTCTAAATATTTCCTGGTGTGCAGGTCTGCTCTGAAGGAGAAGCACTCCCTGTTTTTAATTTATTTTTTTAAAGTTTTCATGAACATATAAACACAGAAAACCGCTGCGCAGCCCTCTGTCTTTTGCGGCTGGAGCGACCTGCACCTGTTTTCACATCCGAGCCCCCCCGCGCGTGTGTGTGTGTGTGAGAGCGCCGTGACTCTGCTGACACAGAGATGAGATAACTTATCAACGTGATTACTCTTTTTAATCACCAACACAGACCCCGCATGCGAGGTGACCGGCCAGAACTCAGATAAAAACAGAGCAGGTTTTCACTGCTGCTCCTTGTCTGTCTCTCGCTCAAGGCAGGAAAAGGACATGAGTGCAGTACTGCGCTGAAACCACGCCCACGTGCGACACGCCCCCAGCGTTCTAGAGCAAGGCAAAATCATGTTTTTTCATGATTTTTGAGACTTAATTTTATAAGGAAATCAATGTTTTTAATCAGTCAGATTTATATGGGTGATTAATAACACATATTTATGCCGTGTGACAAAATAAAAACACACATTTAATTTCACTTTACACGGTCTTTAAAGGTAGTTATATTTATTATATTTGTGTCAACAAAAGACTGATTTGACATTTAATATGGTTATTCATAACTTTTTATAACATTTTTTCACACGAAATAACATCAAAAATCTTCAAAAATTATAGCTAGAATGTCCATCTGTCTGAAGGACAAAAAAGAGAATGAACATACAACCTGAACACTGTACACTCACATGTGCCCACACAAACATCTTTTCTCTATTCACTGTGTGCAGTTGTCACAAACTTTTTGCTTTTGGCTGTGACCATTGCACACTGGAGTACTGCATTTCCTGCACCAATTGGTGGCTTTGCAGTCTTTGTTTCTTGGACACATCTGGCACCTCTCTCTCTTCTGTTGGCCCTCTGTGCCTCTCTCCTGTTACTTGTTTGCAACTTTTGTCACTCCACATCTTCCATTTGCTTCAGTGATGTCAGTTGGAAGGTTCAGGGTACCTTGGGTTGTGTATAAAACTCCCAAAGAGCACACACATTGGTACATTTCGCATTTTAGCACCCTGCAGATGTTGGATGTGGTCTATCATGGTGCACTAAGATTCATAACTGGTTGTGATTATCGTACCCACCACTGCACCCTGTATTCACTGGTTAACTGGACATCATTAACCTCACGCAGACTCTTCCACTGGTACATTTTCATCTTTAAATCACTTCTTGGTCTGCTGCCCTCATACATCTCCTCCTACATGTCTTTGCGTGAGTGCAGCTACAGTGTGCGCTCTCAGGACATGATTACCTGCAGTGTTCCGTCAGTGAGGACTGAACTTGGAAAAAGGGCCTTCTCCTACTCCGCTCCTGCTTCATGGAATATCTTACAAAAAGATCTGAAGCTCTCGACCTTGACTTCTCTAAATGGTTTTCAGAATCTGTTGGAATCCTGGCAAAAACCAATGCAGATTTGTTCCTGTCTTTGATTTTATACGTCTACCTTATAATGTTTTGCTAGTTTTTTGATACTTTGTTAAAAAAAAAAAATCTTTTGTTTTTTTCTCTCTTTTTGTTTTCTATTGTTTATTGTTTGTTTGTTTATTGTTTAATGAAATTCTATCACTGCTGTTCATTGTTCTTTAGTTTTAGCAGGTCGCTTTCGTAAATGAGCCCATGAGGTTCAAAAGATTTACCTGACTAAATAAAGGTTGAATGAATGAATGAACATTTCAGTTCTTCTCACTTCGTGCAAGAATGGTCACTCCAATGAAGGCCATGAGCTCCTCTTTGCTTAGACTTTTCCACTCTTTTCCTCTGCTTATTGCGACTCTTCTTCCCTCCATGTTTGTTCATGTCAACATCTCTTCTAATATACTATCCATCCATCCATTATCTTTTACCCGCTTCTTTCCTTTTTGGGTCACGGGGGTCGCCGGTGCCCATGTCCAGCAATCACTGTGCGTGGGGCAGTGTACACACTGGACGGGTCGCAAGTCCATCACAGGGCCACATAGAGACAAACCACCATTCATTCTCTCACTCAACCCTAGGGTCAATTTAGAGTTACCAATCAGCCAAACATGCATGTTTTTGGTCTGTGGGAGGAAACCAGCATACCTGGAAGGAACCCACGCATGCACGGAGAGAACATGCAAACTCCACCCAGAAAGGCACACAGATTTGAACCAGGGACCTGCTCGCTGAGAGGCAGCAGCTCTACCAGTTGCACCACCGTGCTGCCCTTCTAATATACTCTCAGTGATAAACTGCTTTCATGCATCTATTGGAGAGATGGTGCTAAACCCAGGTGCAGGCCCTGACTGACTTCTCAGTAAATTGTGGCTTGGTGTTAATACAGCATACATACAGATTTTTAAAATAATTTATATAATATATAATACTATATAATAGGTTACCTAACAGGTTTGCATTTGTTACAAGGAATTATGAATACAATGAGTCTCTACACAACAAATGCAGTAATATCAGCTGGCTTACTAAGCTAGTGTAATGTTAGCTAGCTTAAGTACTAACATTATGTTGTAGTTAGCTAAGAGTGTCTACTTTGTTGACCAACATGATATTCTATCGCAGTAAAGTCATGGAGTTGGTAAATGCAGATAATACATGTACTTTGTATGCTGCTGTGTCAAACTGACCTCCTAGTGGTGAGACTGCAGGTATCAGATGTGTAAATGAGACAGAAAATGTATCTTGACAGTCACAGTTGGTAAGAATCAAAGGTTCCCAAAGCAAACCCTTGAGATTCTATAGGAAATGCTTGGGGTCATTTTTGACCCCACTCATGAAAAACTGGGGTAGTGACACAAAAACTGCAATTTCTGAAAATGTATAAAAACATTTTAAAAAATTCAAATGGCTTGAAGTCACAAACATGTTTTATGAGGAATACCTGGAATATGGAAGAGTAAAAACTTTTAATTTCAGAGTTTTTGAAGAATAACAACCCTCTGGGTCATTTTTGACCCCACTTATGCATCTAAGGGTTAAAACAACAATTTTAGGTTTCTTACTGTATCAAATCTTTTTGCATCATTTTATATTTATACCAAAAATAGGAACAAATATAAGAGTGCATACAATTCTGTAACTTGCCAGTATTAGGTTAGCTTAGCTGCCTGGATTTTTCTAAAATAAATAAAAATCTAGCAACAAATAATTAATCCATCCATCATCCATTAACTTTGCCCACTTCTTCCTTTTTGGGTCACTGCTCGCTGTGTGAGAGGCGGGGGACACCCTGGACAGGTCTCAAGTTTTGTCACAAATAATTTAAAATATACAAATACAAAAGTAAACAAAGACTTCAGCCTAACATAGTACATTAAACTTTAACTCAAAATAAAATACAGACTTCACAGTTTTTTTTATACCATATTGCACTAACATTTGTTACAAACCAGATTCCAAAAAAGTTGGGACACTAAACAAATTGTGAATGCAATGATGTGGAGATGGCAAATGCCAATATTTTATTCGTAATAGAACAGAGATGACAGATCAAAAGTTTAATCTGAGTAAATGTAACATTTTAAAGGAAAAACATGTTGATTCAAAATTTCAGTGTCAACAAATCCCAAAAAGGTTGGGACAAGTAGCAATAAGTGGCTGGAAAAAAGAAATTGAGCATATAACGAACAGCTAGAAGACCAATTAACACTAATTAGTTCAATTGACAACATGATTGGGTATAAAAAGAGTTTCTCAGAGTGTTATGCCGGTTTCCCACCGGACCCGTGTCGGGTGGCTGAAGCGGCCGGTTTACATTGAAAGTCTATGTGGAGACGCGTCGAGGCGCGGCGAACCGTGAAGCGGCGCGTTTTGAGCTTTTGAAGCAGCGCGCCGGCACGCGGCAGTTCCTTTCCACGCACGCGCGCGTCCGAAACAACCTACGTGTTGAGCAGCGTCGAGCCGCCGAAGTCTCAAAAGTTGATGTTTTTGCGGCTTGACGTTGCTCGACGCGTCCAGCAACCAATCGGGAGAGCCTCTGCTATGTGATGATGCAACGACAACGGGACTTTTTTTGGACTTTTTAAACTTACCTCATCGAGCCTCCATGAATTGGAACCAGACTCCGGTAAGAATCTTGGCATTTTAAACAGTTGCTGCTGTCCGCTCAGCGTACGATCACCCCAAACATAAAAAAAAACGTTTTAATCTCAACAAAGACTGTCGGAGCTGCAGTTCGGCTCGTAGAAAACCCACTCCAGTAGAAACAGGGGTCACGTGTTGCTGATTTTATCTGCCAGCAGCATGAAAACACAACAACTGACGACCCTCTGCCTCCCCCTAGTGCGCGTCATCAGACGCGTCCTTGTGGGTACCCGGCATCAGTGACAAGCAGCCAAAAGGGGGCGGCAGGAGCGTTCTGACAATTTAGGTGGGTACCCGGCATGAGTGTCTCTCAGAAGCCAAGATGGTAAGAGGATCACCAATTCCACCATTGTTGCACAGAAAGATAGTGCAGCAATACCAGAATGGTGTTACCCAGCATAAAATAGCAAAGACTTTTAAGTTATCATCATCAACCGTGCATAACATCATCAAAAGATTCAGAGAATCTGGAACAATCGCTGTGCGTAAGGGTCAAGGCCGTAAAACTCTACTGGATGCTCGTGATCTCCGGGCCCTTAAACGTCACTGCACCTCAAACAGGAATGCCACTGTCAAGGAAATAACAGAATGGGCTCAGGAATACTTCCAGAAAGCATTGTCAGTGAACACAATCCACCGTGCCATCCGCCGTTGCCAGCTGAAACTCTACAGTGCAAAGAGGAAGCCATTTCTAAGCAAGCTCCACAAGCTCAGACGTTTGCACTGGGCCAGGGGTCATTTAAAATGGAGTGTGGCAAAATGGAAGACTGTTCTGTGGTCAGATGAGTCACGATTTGAAGTTCTTTATGGAACACTGGGACGCCATGTCATCCGGACCAGAGAGGACAAGGATAGCCCAAGTTGTTATCAACGCTCCGTTCAGAAGCCTGCATCACTGATGGTATGGGGTTGCATGAGCGCTTGTGGCATGGGCAGCTTGCATGTCTGGAAAGGCACCATTAATGCAGAGAACTATGTTCAGGTTCTAGAACAACATATGCTCCATCTAGACGTCATCTCTTTCAGGGAAGACCCTGCATTTTTCAACAAGATAATGCCAGACCACATTCTGCAGCAATCACAACATCATGGCTACGTAGGAGAAGGATCCGGTACTGAAATGTCCAGCCTGCAGTCCAGATCTTTCACCTATAGAGAACATTTGGTGCATCATAAAGAGGAAGGTGCAACAAAGAAGGCCCAAGACGATTGAACAGTTAGAGGCCTGTATTAGACATGAATGGGAGAGCATTCCTATTTCTAAACTTGAGAAACTGGTCTCCTCTGTCCCCAGACGTCTGTTGAGTGTTGTAAGAAGAAGGGGGGATGCCACACAGTGGTAAAAATGGACTTGTCCCAACTTTTTTGGGATTTGTTGACGCCATGAAATTTTGAAACAACATATTTTTCCCTTAAAATGATACATTCTCTCAGTTTAAACTTTTGATCTGTGATTTGTGTTCTATTCTGAATAAAATATTAGATGTTGGCACCTCCACATCATTGCATTTAGTTTTTATTCACAATTTGTTTAGTGTCCCAACTTTTTTGGAATCCGGTTTGTACATACACAGTACATACACAGGTAGTCCCCGACTTACGGACGAGTTCCGTTCCTACATGACGTCGCAAGTGGAAAAATACGTCCAAACTGCACCTTGTACGTACAGTACAATACTGTATTTTACCAAGCACTTAGCCTATCCTAACACAGTACCCTACATAATTAGCAAAAAAAACACATACATTTGGAGCCATAATGAAAGAAAAAAAAAGTGTTATTTTCCTACTGGGAGCTGGTGGAGTCTTCACCCGTCTGTTAGCATGTTAGCTCGTTGCTCAGCTATAGCCTCTCTGCCTCGTAAACCTCTGGTCTAAATAATGAGATCTCCTGTACTTTTCCACGTGCGGTCCACGGATTACAGTAAGGTCTGTTAGCCCCTCCTAACCTCCTCTGCCTCCGGTCTGCCTGTAAACAATGAGGTCTCCTGTAATTTTCTGCTGTAATCCTCCGCCCTGTAATTTTCCATTGTCGTGGCCACTAAGGTACACTCTCCCCCCTCCCTCCTGTAAATTTCCACTGTCCTCTGCTGAGTTTCGGTACCGTATTTTTTGGTGTAAAGGCGCATAAACCGTGTAACTCGAAGCAAAGCTTTTCAATGGGAGGGCGTTCGTAACCACGAAACGTCATAAGTCGAGCCCGTCGTAAGTCAAGGACTACCTGTATAAAGTATATACATATACACACACATACATACACACACACACACATACAGGTTGTACCCCGACTTACGACGGAGTTCCATTCCTACGTGGCGTCGTAAAGCGGATTTTGACGTAACTCGAAACATACGTCCAAACTGCACCTTATACATATAGTACTGTATTTTACCAAGCACTTAGCCTATCCTAACACAGTATCCTACATACCGTAAAAATCGCCGTATTACACGCTCCTGTGTATAACACGCTTTGTCCATCCATCCATCCATCCATCCATTTTCGTCCGCTTATCCGGGGTCGGGTCGCGGGGGTAGCAGCCTAAGTAGGGAGGCCCAGACTTCCCTCTCCCCAGCCACTTGGAGCAGCTCCTCTGGGAGAATCCCAAGGCGTTCCCAGGCCAGCCGAGAAACATAGTCCCTCCAGCGTGTCCTGGGTCTTCCTCTGGGTCTCCTCCCGGTGGGACATGCCCGGAACACCTCACCAGGGAGGCGTCCAGGCTCCTCTACTGGCTCCTCTCGATGTGGAGAAGCAGCGGCTCTACTCCGAGTCCCTCCCGGATGACTGAGCTTCTCACCCTATCTCTAAGGGAGAGTCCAGACACCCTGCGGAGAAAACTCATTTCAGCCGCTTGTATCCGAGATCTCGTTCTTTCGGTCACAACCCAAAGCTCATGACCATAGATGAGGGTGGGAACGTAGATCGATCGGTAAATTGAGAGCTTTGCCTTTCGACTCAGCTCTCTCTTCACCACGACAGACCGGTACAGCGCCCGCTTCACTGCGGATGCTGCACCTATCCGCCTATCGATCTCACGCTCCAGTTTTCCCTCATTCGTGAACAAGACCCCGAGATACTTAAACTCCTCCACTTGGGGCAGGACCTCCTCCCCGACCTGGAGAGGGCACTCTACCCTTTTCCGGCTCAAGACCATGGCCTCGGATTTGGAGGAACTGATCCTCATCCCGGCCGCATCACACTCGGCTGCAAACCGCTCCAGCGAAAGCTGTAGATCACGACCTGATGAAGCCAATAGGACCATATCATCTGCAAAAAACAGAGAAGCGATTCTAAGGCCACCAAAACGGATCCTCTCAACACCTTGGCTGTGCCTAGAAATTCTGTCCATAAAAGTTATGAACAGAATCGGTGACAAAGGGCAACCTTGGCGGAGTCCAACTCTCACTGGAAACGAGCCTGACTTACTGCCGGCAATGCGGACCAAGCTCTGACCTAACAGCCCATATCAATGGGCCTGGTACCCCATACTCCCGGAGTACCCCCCACAGAACCCCCCGAGGGACGCGGTCGAATGCCTTTTCCAAGTCCACAAAGCACATGTAAACTGGTTGGGCAAACTCCCACGCGCCCTCCAGGACCCTGCTGAGGGTGTAGAGCTGGTCCAGTGTTCCACGACCAGCACGAAAACCACACTGCTCCTCCTGAATCCGAGGTTCGACTATCCGACGGACCCTCCTCTCCAGAACCCCTGAATAGACCTTACCAGGGAGGCTTAAGAGTGTGATCCCCCTATAGTTGGAACACACCCTACGGTCCCCCTTTTTGAATAGGGGAACCACCACCCCAGTCTGCCAATCCAAGGGAACTGCCCCCGATGTCCACGCGATATTGCAGAGTCGCGTAAGCCAACACAACCCCACAACATCCAGAGCCCTAAGGAACTCAGGGCGAATCTCATCCACCCCCCTGGAGCCCTGCCACCGCGGAGCTTTTTAACCACCTCGGTGACCTCAGCTCCAGAGATTGGAGAGCCCGACCCAAAGTCCCCAGGCTCCGTTTCCTCAGTGGAAAACGTGCCAGTAGAATTGAGGAGGTCTTCGAAGTACTCCGCCCACGGACTCACAACATCCCGAGTTAAGGTCAACTGCACGCTTTGTCCAATTATTGTCAATAAATTGGAAAAATCCATAAATAACACGCTTCGGCGTATAACACGCATCTACTTTGCGTCACCGCTACGCGACGCGTCAGCGCCTCATTTGCCCTGCTGAAAATGGCGGCCACAGAAGCGAGCCCGCACAAAGGACTTTACAAGATAACACGGTAAAAACTATTATTTCTTTGCTGAGAAAAAATACATTTCTTAGCTGACTTTATAGCACAAGGGTTCCTGAGCTAAACCGTTCCTTAATCCAGTGTTTTTCAACCACTGTGCCGTGGCACACTAGTGTGCCGCGAGCGATCGTCAGGTGTGCCGTGAAAAATATCAAATTTCACTTAACTGGTGTAATTTCCTTATCACTAGATAGATGGCAGTATGGAACATAGCATTGCACATTAAAACAAGAGAAGTAGTGATGCATGAACGTGACATGTAGGCAGTGACAGCATTGCATTCTAGCTAGCTGCTAGCAAGACTATGACAGTGATGGAAAAGTTTTTGAAAAGAAAAAATACTAACTCCGATCTGGTCCCTGGACAAAATTCGGACCCAGATGTAGGCCCTAGTATAAGTGGATATTAGAAGAATGCAGATACCGTGAGCTCGAGACAGTACAGTGAGAGTTACATCTCGTTTACATTTACTTTTACCGGGGACGCAACGACACCGACTCCGTTGTGCTTGGTATGCGGTAGAAGCTATCCAACAAGTGAGTAAAATGTAGAGAGAATGGCTAACAGAATGCTTGTAGACAGAATACAGGTAGTCCCCGACTTACGAGCGAGTTCCGTTACAACGAGTTGCTCGTAACATGGAAATCTCGTAATTCGGAACGACCGCCACGTGTCTCGTAAGTCCGGAAATTTCGCTCGTAAGTTGGAACGGTTTTGCTAGCGCGACTACAAACACTCGTTTTTCATTGAAAAACTGCTTACGAGTGCATAAAAATGATCGGAAACGTGTGTCCACATGTTTAGCTAACGAACTGTGGTGAAAAAACACAGAAAAACTCGATATTTTTTGCGTTTTTTCCAAAAATTCGCCAGCTCGTAAGTCCGGAACCTCGTAGGTCAGAGCGCTCGTAAGTCGGGGACTACCTGTAGTTTGTAAAAAAAAAACTTTGAAGTTTTCTACAACCTCTTTAAATTTAAGACCACATTGTTGTGGAACTGTTAGGGTGTATTTTTGAAGACATGTTAAGTGCAATTTGAAATAAGAAATATAAGATATGATAAAAATACATTTTTGTGTTTATTTCATTCCTATTCAAGACACTTTGATAAGAATGACTATATATTTAATATAGGCGGATACAGAGTATCGTTGTTTACAATTTTGGTTGGTGGTGTGCCTCGTGATTTTTTCAATGAAAACACTGTGCCTTGGCTCAAAAAAGGTTGAAAAACACTGCCTTAATCAATTCACGAAATGGTCAAATCTGCTGAATTTTAAAAAGTAGTTCGCTATTTGCATGCGCGCAGGTGGGACTGCTTTATTTCTTTAAATTTAGCTAAATAAACGCTTAAAAATATATATTTCTTAGCTGACTTTATAGCACAAGGGTTCCTGAGCTTAACCGTTCCTTAATCAATTCACGAAATGGTCAAATCTGCTGGATTAAAAAAAGTAATTCACCATTTGCATGCGCGCGGGTGGGACGGCTTTATTTCTTTAAATTTAGCTAAATAAACGCTTAAAAAATATATTTCTTAGCTGACATTATAGCACAAGGGTTCCTGAGCTTAACCGTTCCTTAATCAATTCACGAAATGGTCAAATCTGTTGAATTTAAATTGTTTCGGTTTGACGTCTTCCAAATGGTCGCGTGCGCTACTATAAAATAAATTATAAAAAATTGAATTTTATCTCAAATGTCTTCTACAGGTCAACAGTTTGTAAATGAAACCCCATACAATTACACTCTGTAAGCAGAAAAAATATCCACCGAGTGGTTTGATTTATAACAATATAGGTAAACGGAAATCTTGCTAAAAAAACAGCTAACAGTGGCTAGCTCCAGAGCAGGAGGCGGGCAGCGACAGAGTCAGTCCGACCAGAGGAGGCTTTTCGGCCACATGAGCTAGAAACGGTTGGTGTACTCCTCTGGAAGTGTCCCCCTAGCGGACAAACGTGGTACTGCACGATTTTTTGCCCAAAATGAAAAGCGGCAATTTCAGAGCCAAAAATGGGTCCAAAAATATGGGAAAAAATCCATAAATAACACGCTTCGGCGTATAACACGCAGGACATTCAAATGAGTAAAAAAACTGCGTGTTATACGCCGATTTTTATGGTAATTATAAAAAACCACATACATTTAAGAGCCATAATGAAGGAAAAAAAGTGTTAAAGGTATTGAGACATGATGTTGGAAATTTGCATATTTGTCACAACATAGATATCTTATCTCATTCAGCTATGTTCGTTTTTGCAAAATAAATTATAAATATATTAAAATTTCATTACAAGTTATGGTAATTTTTTCGCTGTGATACCCCCCTAGAAATCCGAGAATTTCCGCATACGTCATCAGTGACGTGGCAACGGGAAAGGCACTGCTCCAACGCGCATGCAGCAAGGCAGGAATGCCGAAAGGTGGAGAGGAAATGGAAAAAAGACAGTCTGCAGGTCTCTTTTCAGATGGTAAAAGAGAGCTGGCGCCGATATCAGAAAGCAGTGAAAACTGCTAAATCACAATACTTCTCTGATATCATTGCTGCAAACTCTCGTAACCCTCGAGTTCTGTTCTCCACCCTAAACTCTGTTCTCCACCTCACTGAACAATCACCCATGGAAGCCTCGACTGAGCTGTGCGAGAACTTCCAACATTTCTTTTTAGATAAAATCGCAACCACCAGGGCTCTCATTTCTCCTCCATCTCACGATCCATCCATCCCACCTCAATCTGTTGCTGTGTTTGACCATTTTGAACCAGTCTCTCTGTCCTCTCTAGAGCAGGTCATGTGCAACCTGAAACCATCTGGCTCCCCCTTCGATGTGGTCCCCCCTCGGCTTCTAAAGGAGGTTTTTCACACTCTAGGTCCCTCCATTCTCTCGATTGTAAATAGCAGTCTATCCTCGGGTGTGGTGCCAAAATCATTAAAACATGCTGCTGTTCAACCCCTCCTGAAAAAACCAAACCTCGACCCGTCAGTATTATCCAATTTCAGGCCTGTCTCCAGACTCCCATTTGTTTCTAAACTTCTAGAGAAAATAGTTGAGTCCCAACTAAAGTGCTTCCTGGAGGATCACGCTATCCCCGAGCTATTCCAGTCTGGCTTCAAATCCCTCCACAGCACTGAGACTGCCCTACTGAAGGTTTTTAACGACATCTTCCTATCCACAGATACTGGTGACTCTGTGCTGCTTGTCCTATTGGACCTCACATCCGCTTTCGACACCATCGACCATGAGATCCTCATTGCTAGGTTGGAGCAGTGGGTGGGCATCTCAGGATCAGCCCTAAACTGGTTCAGATCCTACCTCTCTGACAGGTCTTTTTGTGTGTCCATCAATGATTTTACTTCTGCAGTGGCGGCTCTTAAATGGGGGGTTCCGCAGGGGTCCATCCTGGGTCCTCTCTTGTTCTCCTTATACCTGCTGCCACTCGGTGCTATTTTCCGGAAACACAATATACCTTTCCACTTCTACGCTGATGACTGTCAAATCTACTTCCCCCTAAGACAAAATGGTACAGGCTCTATTCAACCTCTGCTCGACTGCCTGGCTGACATCAGGGACTGGATGGCTTTAAATTTCTTAAGCTTCAATGATAAGAAGTCTGAAGCCATATTGTTCCTTCCCAATGACACAACCTCAAACCACTGCATTGACCTGTCTGCTCTACCCCTGTCCGAAAAACAAAAAGTCAAAAATCTGGGAGTGATAATGGATCCTTCCATGAAACTCAACAGTCATGTAAACATGATCGTCAAATCCTGTTTTTTCCAGCTGAGGCGTCTGTCTAAGCTGAAGCCCATATTATCCAAAAAGCACCTGGAGACAGTGATTCACGCATTCATTACATCTAGGCTTGATTACTGCAATTCACTTCTGTTTGGCGTCAGTCAAGCCACCATTGCACGATTACAACTGGTTCAGAACGCAGCTGCCCGATTTTTAACCAGCACACGCAAAAGAGAGCACATTACACCAGTCTTGGCCTCCCTTCACTGGCTACCGGTTCATCTTCGAATCCAATTCAAAATTCTCATGTATGTCTACAAATCGCTGAACAGTCTCGCCCCCGCCTATCTCTCGGATCTGATACACCCATATGTCCCTCCACGTGCTTTGAGGTCAGAGGATCAGGTACTCTTAATAGTTCCAGAAACTCGCCTTAAGCGCAGGGGTGACAGGGCGTTCTCTGTAGCAGGCCCAAGACTCTGGAACGAGTTACCGCTGCTCATCAAACAGGCCCCCTCCCTCTCGGTTTTCAAATCCCGGTTAAAAACTCACTACTACTCCATTGCTTTCAATGCCAGCTGATTTGTATTGGATCGTTTGATTTATGATCTGCAATGTTTTTATGTTTTTCGTGTTGTACTTCATTGTCTGTGTTGCCTGTTGCGTGTTTGTTTGTCCAGCACTTTGGTGTGGACTTGTTCCTGTTTAAAGTGCTTTATAAATAAAATGGTATGGTATGGTAATATTAATGGCGGAGCATGCCGAATCAGACGAGTGCAGCATTTCTAGTGTTGATCGTCCAAAACTGTCATTAATAAACCCTCCCTGAATAAATAAACTTACTGATGTTACCTGATCGCGCAGACAATTTAAAAATACATTACAAGCAACGTGTGTGTGCTGCCGAATTTCTGTCGGCTAGTTTGTTAGCAGCGAACAAACACAACTTATTGGCTGTGTCTCAATTCAGGGGCTGCATCCTCATGAGGACCCAGCCTAGCTGGGCCGAGTAGGCCACGCACTCACAAGACCGGGTGGGCTGAGCGAAACTGCTGAAATGGGACGGTCTAGCCTTCAGGTTTGCCGGCCTTGAAGTGGGTGGGGCGTTCTCTTGAAGTGGGTGGGAAGTTCTTGTGTGCCGCTTGGTGTGTGTGGAAAGAGAAGGGACGCCGCTAAAATATATTAGTTAGCTGAATACATGTATATATATTAGTGTTTCTGAGTTTACTGTTTGTTAAGAACTGATTACAAATCAGCTTATAAGGGGCGATCTGTTAAAAGACAGAGTGGACCTCCGAAACGCAAGTTGTCCATTAGCTCAGTTAGTAAAGCAACTTGCGATTGGTGCAGAGATACTTTTCTCGAAGATGGTTCGAATCTCACTCGGTGCGGTTAAAACTTATTTTACGTTTGTCTTTTATTGGATAAAAAAATGAGGACTGAGATTAAAAGGAAGGAGTTTGTGAAACTCCTTTTTTTTATCCAATAAAAGACAAATGTAAAATAAGTTTTAACCGCACCGAGTGAGATTCGAACCAGCTTCGAGAAAAGCATCTCTGCACCAATCGCAAGTTGCTTTACTAACTGAGCTAATGGACAACTTGCGTTTCGGAGGTCCACTGTGGGTTTTAAAAGATTGCCCCTCAGAGAATCCTTGCTACGCACGTGTAAAATAATTTGATTTGTAATCAGTTCTTCAAAAACAGTAAACTCAGAAACACTAATATACTGTATATTCAGCTCACACATTTTTTTTGTCGTTTCTGTAGTAAAATTTTAATGAGATATATTCGAGCTGAGGTTGAGATGACTAAATAAAGGTTGAATGAATATTCGCGCTGAGGTTGTTGTTAAAACGAGCTGATGACTCAACAACACGCAGCACGCAGAAAGTCCCCCCCCGCGAAATCTCTGCTGGCGCTATGAATTCTGGGATAGCCTCCGTCTTGAAGGATTCACGAATGCATCCTTCGATTTCGGCAGGAAGTAGGCCGCATTCCTCGGCCGCATGAGGAGGAGTCTTCGAATTGGGACAGTCCTCCGCGCGGGGCAATGACGTATGCGGCCGACAAATGCGCACTCATGAGGATGCAGCCCCTGAATTGAGACACAGCCATTGTTAGCACTTGAATGTATTTAATAGGCATGTAACGTGGCATGTAGAGGGGCATGTAGACTGGACAAGCCCCTCTATTTGTAACTGGGTCTTAGACTTCTTAACAGACAGACCACAGTCCGTGAAGATCCACAACTTCTCCTCCTCCACCATCACCCTCAGCACTGGCTCTCCTCAGGGATGTGTGCTGAGCCCTCTTCTGTTCACTCTGCTCACATATGATTGTACAGCCACACATCCAGGCTGTCATATTGTTAAGTTTGCAGATGATACAGCTGTGGTGGGATGCATCACAGATAATGATGAATCCAGCTACAGACAGGAGGTGGAACATCTGGAGAGCTGGTGCAAAGAGAACAACCTTCACATGAATGTGAAGAAGACGAAGGAGATGATTGTGGACTTCAGAAGGAACAAACACACCCACACCCCACTGTATATAGGTGGATCTGCGGTGGAGGTGGTCTCCAGCTACAAATACCTGGGTGTACACTTGAATGATAACCTCAGCTGGAGCAATAACACCACCAGCCTGATCAAGAAAGGTCATCAGAGACTCTACTTCCTCAGACGGCTGAGACGAGCCGGTCTGAGAAGCCCAGTCCTCACCTCGTTCTACAGGTGTGCAGTGGAGAGCGTCCTGTGCTCCAGTATCAATGTGTGGCATGGAGGCTGCACAGTTGCAGAGAGAAAAGCTCTGCAGAGAGTGGTGAAGGCTGCACAGAAGTCTGTGGGAGTCAGTCTCCCCACCATCACAGACATTTACACCTCCAGATGCAGAAAAAGAGCCACCTGCATCATGAAAGACCTCACTCACCCAGCACACTCACTCTTTGCACCACTCCCCTCGGGACGGAGGTTGAGGAGCATCAAATGTAGAACCACTAGACTGAGAAACAGCTTCTACCCTGAGGCTGTCAGACTCATGAATAAATAAATAATAAGAATAAACACTGCAAAATGTCACATCATACTGATACTGTACTGATCTGTTTCTTGTTGCTGCGTTCATCTGTGACCATCTGCTCATGTTCGTGCTGCTGTTTATAATGATGTTTTTCTACTACATTAGGGCTTAGTGTATTACTAGCTGATGTGATGTCTCTCTTAGTTAATCCTAGATGTTATTATTGTATTTCTCTTGCATTTGTTGTTGGATGTAACTGGGACCCTGTGTACATAATCTCGTTTTCAACACATGTACTACATGCGGTGCAAATGACAATAAATTCTCTCTGACTCTGACTCTGACTCTAACTGTACAGTACAAGTGGGTGTACCAAACCGTTTCGGTATACGTTCAGTTCGGTCCACCAGCGTACCGTTTCGGTTATTTTTTCACTCATTAAACGTTATTATTAAGGAGCATTAAGTGTAGAACCACTAGACTGAGGAACAGCTTCTACCCTGAGGCTGTTAGACTCATGAATAAATAAATAAGAATAATCACTGCAAAATATCACATCATGCTGATGCTGATCTGTTTTCTTGTTGCTGTGTTCATCTGTGACCATTTGCTCATATAGATTCATGTTCGTACGGCTGTCTGTTTGTAATGATTTTGTTTTTCTATTACATTAGTGCTTAGTGTATTTCTAGTTTATGTTTTTCTTAGTCAATCCTAGATGTTATTACTGGACCCTGTGTACATAATCTCGTTTCATCACATGTACCACATGCGGTGCAAATGACAATAAAGATTCTCTGACTCTGACTCTCTGACTCTGATTAACAGGGGAATATATGCACCGCGGAACAAAATTTCTTGGGCGCGTTTCAGCACGGAGCTATTATCGCGCGGCACGCGCAGCATGCACAGCTTTTAGCCGTTAGCATCTCGTGCGGTCTCCTGTTTGTGAAAGTTATAGCTTTCTTGTTAAAAGACGAGCGCACACGCAGCTTGTGTGGACTTTGTTTCATGAAGATTGGCTCTGCAGCAACACGTCTAACGTGAACGCGCTTAAAACTATGTCATCCGAACGTGAACGAAGAAACAGCAGCTTGTTACAAACACCGCTAACAGCAACAGCTGCATTAAAACTACTTCATCAGGTAATCAGACTGGTCCAGAGCAAACACAAGCTGTATGCATTTTTAAATCTCTGAATCTAAGTCTGAATGTTGTTATATGCGCAGGGTTTAAAGTTACGGAGCGCCGCTACGAGACATTCATCACGTCAACACTTCAAAAAGTTCAACTCTTTATGAAAAAACTAACTGATGTTGTCAACAAGCCCTGGACCAGATTAAAGCCCTGCCATGATGATGAAGATTGAGCGATTCAACCGTTCAAGAGGTATTGTTCTTTTATTATTATTATCTAAATAATCTTTTTTTAATTTAAAATCATAATCTTATTAACTTGTTTTTTTTTACCTCTTTTTTTTTAATTTCCAGTCTGGGACAGAGGTAGCTACTCTCTACTTCCACTTCAGGGAAATCCACCTGCAGCTAAGAAGTGTGTGATGACTGAACTGAACTCTGAACTTTTCCAGGACCTGTCCCACCAAGAAGAGGTTGTGAGTACAGTAATGAGGACAAATACAGCCACACTGCTGCTACTGGACAAAAACTTGATTAGTTAGATTGTAAACAGTCTGTTGCTGCTTATTGTTCTGGTTCTGACTGTTATTGTATTTATTAAGATTTTTATTATTGTTAATATAGTTTATTTATTGTAGAGTGCTGTTTATTTAAAATATCATCCAAATGGGTCACTTTTATTTATTATACTACAATACAATACAAACGTATTTTTGGCATATTTTCAAAATAAACATTTTGTAAGTCTTTATTTTGTCTTTTTTTTTGTACCGAAAATTAACCGAACCCTCCTTGTAATTGAACCAAACCGAAATGTGATTTTAGCGTACCGTTACACCCCTAGTATTTAAGCAATCGAAGTGTTATTAGTCATCAAATACAGTTACTGTATTGGACACTCGATCAATGGAAAAGTGATTTAGACACGGTTTATTTCATACACAGTAGCTAAGTGAGGATACCTTCTCCTGTGGTTCTTTGTTCTTGGGCTAAGCTAACAGCGAGGTCCGATCGCGTTTGAGATTTATCATTTTAAGACAGTAAATCATCCAAAACTCTCATTAATAAACCCTCCATGAATAAAAAAACGTACTGATGTTACCTGATCGCGCAGACATAATTTAAAAATACATTACTAGCGACGTGTGTGTGCTGCCGAATTTCTGTCAGCTAGTTTGTTAGCAGCGAACAAACACAACTTATTGTTAGCACTTGAATGTATTGAAGCAATCGAAGTGTTATTATTCATCAAATACAGTTATTGGACACTCGATCAATGGAAAAGTGATTTAGACACGGTTTATTTCATACACAGTAGCTAAGTGAGGATACCTTCTCCTGTGGTTCTTTGTTCTTGGGCTAAGCTAACAGCGAAGCCCGATCGCGTTTGGTATTCATCATATAAAGACAGTAAATCATCCAAAACTCTCATTAATAAACCCTCCATGAATAAAAAAACATACTGATGTTACCTGATCGCGCAGACATAATTTAAAAATACATTATTAGCAACGTGTGTGTGCTGCCGAATTTCTGTCTGATATTTTTTTTAGCATCGAACATAAAGAATCTGCCGTGATAAGTAAAACATGTACAGTACTCACATAAAATATATTGTTTATCATCTAAAACACTACACACCTCCGATTATGTTTACACAAAGACTTACTCGTTTTCTTGTGAGTTTTCCCACTGTCGCTGCTCGGCGTTGTTTAGATGTGGTAGCTGTGGGACTTTCTTCTGTAGATTTTCTTTTAAAAATAGTAGGAATAGCATCCGGTTTTAAAAGTCTTCTCCATCTTACTGGTAATCCTAAATGTTGTGTCTTTACTCCAACAAAGTATATTTTAAAGATGAAAGAATAATCCACTCGGTTATGGAAAAAGAACGTGACTTTACTTGTCTTCAACTGGTCTCAACATTACACACACAAATCAATACGCTGGCAGATCACCTCTAGGTAACCCGGCAACTAGGGGAGTGGTTCCGCTGAAGTAAATAGTTCCGCTGTAATACACTACACTCCTCCCCTTTTAGAACAATGCTACGTAACTAAAATAACATACAACATAGCTAATGCATTAAACACAACTTGTCATTCAGTTGACAAACATTGAAACACCTTCCTTTTTAAAAAAAATATATATATATACAGGAAACCCCCGACCTACGACCCCATCGACCTGCGAACCACGGGACCTACGAACATATCATATTTAATAAAAATATGAAATTACTGTATTAAAAAAAAAATATATATATATATTTTTTTTGTGTTTAAATGTTCTTAATTTCATGTTCTGGTTGTTTTAAAGGCTTTATAAATAATAATTATGATAAAAAAGATCATTTCTGATCATTTTTGAGCAATTTCTGAGCATTCTTGGGCAACAGGAAGTAGGTCTTCAGTTTACACGGTCACAAATTAATGTAGAACACCGGACGGCGGACGCCATTTTAGGTTCAGTCACTGGGGTCTCCGGTCACAGAACACCGGACGCCATTTTAGGTTAGCTGCCCGGGAGCCAGCCGAAGACTGGTGACCAGGATGGCTTCATATGGATTAATTACGAGCTGGAAACGTCTCTGTGAACTTTGTGGATGTCTCAGGCAGTAGCGGATTTATCGCCGATCGTGCCAGGCCGCCGTGCGAACACCTCCGGCCGGCCTGGCTACACCTCCGGCCTGGCTAGCTCCAGAAGCTAACACGGGAGCTAACACGGTAGCCGGCCGAAGACTGGTGACCAGGATGGCTTCATATGGATTAACACTAATTTGACTAAGGCTGCGCTTTTTTGCGCAAGGGAACTTGGCTTCCAAATCCCCCGGTCCCTTTCAGTGGGCTATATAATGTCGATTCACATGCTAATGACCCTGCTAATGACCCATTAATTCTACACCTACACCCCCCCACCCCCTACCCCTCAGTCCAAAATCCTTGGACCCAGTGCAAGCCTTGTATAACACATAAGCATTTATCGCTGCCAGGTCAAGCATGTTGTAGAACACGGCAATGGGCCGCACCGTATATAAATGTGCAATCTGGTCCATTATACCGGTATGTCAGTTGACCTCAGGTCATGTGACCTGTGTTGGTCCGTCAGTTTACCTCAGGTCATGTGACCTGAGTCGGTCCGTCAGTTGACTTCATGTCGTGTGACCTGTGTCGTTTTGTCAGTTGACCTCAGGTGATGTGACCTGTGTTGGTCCGTCACTTGACCTCAGGTCATGTGACCTGTGTCGGTCCGTCAGTTTACCTCAGGTCATGTGACCTGAGTCGGTCCGTCAGTTGACTTCATGTCGTGTGACCTGTGTCGTTTTGTCAGTTGACCTCAGGTCATGTGACCTATGTTGGTCCGTCACTTGACCTCAGGTCATGTGACCTGTGTCGGTCCATCAGTTGACCTCAGGTCATGTGACCAATGTCGGTTTGTCAGTTGACTTTATGTCGTGTGACCTGTGTCATTTTGTCAGTTGACCTCAGGTCATGTGACCTGTGTTGGTCCGTCACTTGACTTCAGGTCATGACTCATGTGACCTGTGTCGGTCCGTCAGTTGACCTCATGTCATGTGACCTGTCTGTCAGTTGACTTCATGTAGTGTGACCTGTGTTGGTCTGTCACTTGACCTCAGGTCATGTGACCTGTGTTGGTCCGTTAGTTGACCTTAGGTCATGTGACCTGTGTCGGTCCATCAGTTGACCTCAGGTCATGTGACCTGTGTCGGTCCGTCAGTTGACCTCATGTCGTGTGACCAGTGTCGGTCTGTCAGTTGACTTCATGTCGTGTGACCTGTGTCATTTTGTCAGTTGACCTCAGGTCATGTGACCTGTGTTGGTCCGTCACTTGACTTCAGGTCATGTGACCTGTGTCGGTCCATCAGTTGACCTCATGTCATGTGACCTGTCTGTCAGTTGACTTCATGTCGTGTGACCTGTGTTGGTCCGTCACTTGACCTCAGGTCATGTGACCGGTGTTGGTCCGTTAGTTGACCTCACGACATGTGACCTATGTCGGTACGTCAATTGACCTCATGTTGTGTGACCTGTGTCGTTTTGTCAGTTGACCTCAGGTCATGTGACCTGTGTCGGTCCGTCAGTAGACCTCAGGTCATGTGACCTGTGTCGTTGTGTCAGTTGACCTCAGGTCATGTGACCTATGTTGGTACATCAGTTGACCTCATGCTGTGTGACCTGTGTCGTTGTGTCAGTTGACCTCAGGTCATGTGACCTGTGTCGGTCCGTCAGTTGACTTCATGTCGTGTGACCTGTGTCATTTTGTCAGTTGACCTCAGGTCATGTGACCTGTGTTGGTCCGTCACTTTACCTCAGGTCATGTGACCTATGTTGGTCCATCAATTGACCTCATGCCATGTGACCTATGTCAGTACGTCAATTGAACTCAAGTTGTGTGACCTGTATCGTTTTGTCAGTTGACCTCAGGTCATGTGACCTGTGTTGGTCCGTCAGTTGACTTCATGTCATGTGACCTGTGTCATTGTGTCAGTTGACCTCAGGTCATATGACCTGTGTTGGTCCATCACATGACCTCAGGTCAGGTGACCTGTGTCGGTTTGTCCGTTGACCTCAGGTCATGTGACCTGTGTCGGTCCGTCAGTTGACCTCAGGTCATGTGACCTGTGTTGGTCCATCAGTTGACCTCATGTCTTGTGACCAGTGTCGGTCCGTCAGTTGACTTCATGTCGTGTGACCTGTGTCATTTTGTCAGTTGACCTCAGGTCATGTGACCTGTGTTGGTCCGTCACTTGACTTCAGGTCATGTGACCTGTGTCGGTCCGTCAGTTGACCTCATGTCATGTGACCTGTCTGTCAGTTGACTTCATGTCGTGTGACCTGTGTTGGTCCGTCACTTGACCTCAGGTCATGTGACCTGTGTTGGTCCGTTAGTTGACCTCAGGTCATGTGACCTGTGTCGGTCCGTCAGTTGACCTTAGGTCATGTGACCTGTGTTGGTCCGTCAGTTGACCTCAGGTCATGTGACCTGTGTCGGTCCGTCAGTTGACCTCATGTCGTGTGACCAGTGTCGGTCCGTCAGTTGACTTCATGTCGTGTGACCTGTGCCATTTTGTCAGTTGACCTCTGGTCATGTGACCTGTGTTGGTCCGTCACTTGACTTCAGGTCATGTGACCTGTGTCGGTCCGTCAGTTGACCTCATGTCATGTGACCTGTCTGTCAGTTGACTTCATGTCGTGTGACCTGTGTTGGTCCGTCACTTGACCTCAGGTCATGTGACCGGTGTTGGTCCGTTAGTTGACCTCACGACATGTGACCTGTGTCGGTCCGTCAGTTGACCTCATGCCATGTGACCTATGTCGGTACGTCAATTGACCTCATGTTGTGTGACCTGTGTCGTTTTGTCAGTTGACCTCAGGTCATGTGACCTGTGTTGGTCCGTCAGTTGACTTCATGTCATGTGACCTGTGTCGGTCCGTCAGTTGACCTCAGGTCATGTGACCTGTGTCGGTCTGTCAGTTGACCTCAGGTCATGTGACCTGTGTCGGTCCGTCAGTTGACCTCAGGTCATGTGACCTGTGTCGGCCCATCAGTTGACCTCATGTCGTGTGACCAGTGTCGGTCCGTCAGTTGACTTCATGTCGTGTGACCTGTGTCGTTTTGTCAGTTGACCTCAGGTCATGTGACCTGTGTTGGTCCGTCACTTGACTTTAGGTCATGTGACCTATGTCGGTCCGTCAGTTGACTTCATGTCATGTGACCTGTGTCGGTCCGTCAGGTGACGGACAACAATAGGTCAAGCATGTTGTAGAACACAGCAATGGGCCACCTGCATGTGTCGGAACGCACCGTATATACATGTGCCAAGGACAAGTTAGAGATAGTACTTGTAAGCAAAATAATTTATTTGACAGAACATCAGGGTTATAGGATAATCAGCACAGCAGAATAAGACAATTGTATGCATAAACTTGTTCTGGAGAAGACAAAGCTTTCCGTTCAGTGGATGTCCCAAAATGTTCAACTGTGAGATAACTTCAGGGTCTGTTATGTGTGAATTGGTCAGGGCCTCTCTTCTGACTAGGGGGAAGTGCAAGCAGAGACTCTTACTTACTTACTTACCTGGTGGAAACATTGGAATGCAGTCTGTGCAGTCTGGTGTGGTGGGGGTGTCTGAGTTGTGTTCACGCATATTTATAACAAAAGGCAGTTAATGGCCTACTAATGGTTGAAGAGAAGGAGGGGGTTTGTCCTCAGGATCTTGAGAATTCAGTCATCCTAGTGTTAATTACGAGCTGGAAACGTCTCTGTGAGCTCTGTGGACGTCTCAGGCTGGAGCAGGAGCTACAGATTGATCGCGCCGCCGCTCCAACACCAGCTCATGGCTTGGCTAGCAGAAGCTAGCCAGCTAGCTAACAGGTCTGGAGCAGCTGCGGTGGTTCACTGGCCGGCCGCCGCGCTGCTCGGCCCCGACAACAATCAACGCATGGCAACCTAAGATGTCGGCTTTGACCATCTCAAAGTAAGAAAATATATTTTTATTTATTCTGTAAATGTGAATAGCAATGTTTAACATTACAGTACACTACTGTACATTTAATGTGTGTGCGCGCTCCGTTAGCATGATAAATAAAGGTTGAATGAATGAATGAATGAATAAATTTTTTTTTAAATATAATTTTCACCCCCTACCTACGAACGGATCGAGCTGCGAACCGTTCTTAGGTCCCTAACTCGTTCGTAGGTCGGGGGTTCCCTGTATATATATATATATTTTTTAAGCACACAAGTCCCATAAGTGAAACTCATAAGTCTAATCTTTTCGGGGGTACCCTGAGTCGTTCAGGGTTACGCCTAGGAACCTGTGGCGTGCTCTCGGTAGGGGGCACTTCCTCTGCAACTGTGGGTGTCACTGTGCTGAGGTCAGAGTTGGTTCCAGGATCAGGTGGACGTGCTGGTTGCTCTGGTGTCTTTGGTTGAGCATTTAACAGCTGATCCACATGGCGTCTCCAGGTATGGTCTCCAGTGTCCACCTCATACATCAGAGGGCCGCTCCTAGTGATGATCTTTCCAGGCGTCCACTTTTCCCCTCGGTAGTCACGTGCCAGAACCTGCTGTCCCACGTCGAAGCTTCTTGGCGGTTCATCCGAAAAGCTGCTGAACTGTTTGTTCTGCACTTCTCTCCTCAGGTTTGGCTTTAGAAGGTCAATGCGAGATCTGAGCCGTCTGTTCATAAACAGCATTGCAGGTGTCTGATTGGTTGTTGCATGGACAGAGTTGCGGTACACCAAGAGGAAATTGTCAATTTTGTGTTGAAGAGAGATGTCTTCTTTTATCGTTGCTTTTATGGACTTTTTGAATGTTTGTACGAACCGTTCTGCTAATCCGTTTGTTGCTGGATGGTGAGGTGCTGACTTGAAATGCTTGATACCATTCTTTTTCATGAAGTTTTGGAATTCCTCAGAAGTAAACTGTGGGCCATTGTCACTCACAATTTGTTCAGGAAGGCCATTCCTGGCGAAGATGGTTCTCAGAACAGATATCGTCTTTTCTGATGTTGTTTTCATTTGGACTACTTCTGGCCACTTAGAGTGAGCGTCCACAGCTATAAGAAACATAGAGTTCATGAACGGGCCAGCAAAATCGATGTGCACTCTCTGCCAGGGTGCAGACGGCCATTCCCACGGGTGTAGGGGAGCCGGTGGCGGTGCGTTTTGAACGCTCAGGCACCCTGGACAGGTTTTGGTGATGTCCTCAATCTGTTTATCTATTCCTGGCCACCAAACGTAGCTACGGGCCAGACTTTTCATCTTCACCGTACCTACATGAGCCTCATGCAGACTGTCCAACACTCTGGTGCGAAGCTTGGAGGGAACCACCACACGTGATCCACACATCAAGGTTCCCTGGCAAACTGACAGTTGATCACGTCTTGCTGAAAACTCTGGGAAACAGGTATTCCCATGGGTAGGCCAGCCTTGTACTGTTATGTCGTACACCTTGGACAGTGTTGGGTCATTCCTCGTTTCTCTTCGTATCATGTCATTCGTAACTGGCAGCTGGTCTACCAGTGTTGTGTAAAACATTTCTACCGGGTCACCTGTTGACGGCGGTTCCTCCACAGATGTTGACAGGGGGAGGCGTGACAAACCATCAGCATTGCAGTGTTGTTTAGTTCTCTTGAACTCAATGTCATACGAGTGTGCTCCTAAGAACAGGGCCCATCGCTGTAGTCTTGCAGCTGACATCACTGGGACTCCTTTTCGTGGATTGAATATAGACACTAGGGGCTGATGATCAGTCACTAAGGTGAACCTTCGGCCATAGAGGTAATGGTGGAACTTTTTTATCCCCCATACTAGGCTAAGGGCCTCCTTGTCTATCTGTGCATAGTTGCGTTCGGCACTTGACAGGGACCTTGAAGCGAATGCAATTGGGCGTTCAAGTCCATTATCCAACGTGTGCGACAGTACTGCTCCGATGCCGTACGGGGATGCATCACATGCTAGACGGATGGGTCTGGATGGATCGTAGTGGGTAAGTAGCTCATCAGATGTTATTAGTCTCTTTGTTTCTGTGAAAGCCTTTTCACATTTTTCTGACCAATGCCATTCCACTCCTGTCTGTAACAGTGCATTTAGTGGATACAGCACTGAGGCAAGGTTGGGTAGAAACTTGTGGTAATAGTTGACGAGACCCAGGTACGATCTGAGTTGTGACACATTTTCAGGCCTCAATTTTCTCCTGCGACTTGTGCAAGCCGTGTTTGTCAATTACATGTCCGCAGTAGGAGATTTCACTTTTGAAAAACTCACATTTCTCTCTCTTTGCTCGTATGCCATACTCATTCAGCCTGGTGAGTACTTTGCTCAGATTTTGGAAGTGAGCATCATCATCTTTTCCTGTTATGATAATGTCATCCAGGTAGCATTGTGTTCCAGGTATGTCCTGGAGCACCTGATCCATGGCCCTTTGCCAGATGGCTGGGGCTGAAGCAACACCAAACACAAGCCGATTGTATTGGTAAAGTCCCTTATGAGTGTTTATGGTTAAGAACTTTTTGCTTGACTCCTCCACTTCCATCTGGAGATAGGCTTGTGACAAGTCAATCTTTGAAAACTTCTCCCCACCAGCCAAGGATGAGAAGATGTCCTCTATTCGTGGAAGAGGGTACTGCACCGTGCGCAGCACCGGGTTGATGCTCACTTTGAAGTCCCCACATATACGCACTTCACTTTTTCCTTTCTTCATCACCGGAACAACGGGCGTAGCCCAGTCACTCCAGACGACCTTTGAAAGAATGCCGGACGTCTCCAAATTTTGCAGTTCAGCATCCATCTTGGGACGTAAAGCATATGGCACCGGGCGCGCCTTGTGGAACCTTGGGTTGGCATCTTTGTCCAGTTCAATTTTTGCTTTTATGTGTTTTAGTTTACCAATGCCTTTCTCAAACACGTGTGCATTGGCCTCCAATAACTGTAGCAATCTCTGCTCAAACCCTCTGGTAGAGCTCTTAAAGATCCACTGACGTGATTTTTCTACTATTCATCAAATTGCTCAAAATATATATATATTATCATTTAAATATG
This sequence comes from Garcialebias charrua, assembly GCA_038048925.1. NCBI lineage: Eukaryota > Metazoa > Chordata > Actinopteri > Cyprinodontiformes > Rivulidae > Garcialebias > Garcialebias charrua. The sequence continues at coordinate 3,849 of JBBPBX010026547.1, read as the reverse complement.
TTAATTTTTGCAAACAAAATGATAAATCACTTTAATTTTGCTTTAAAAGTGATTTTGAACTTCAAGCCGTGTTTAATCATGGGAAATCCGTTTACACCTGAACGCACCATCTGTGATGTAATGTGCAGAGTGAGAGGCAGAGGGCTCCAGTCTCTTCAATAGCAGACATTTTAAAACCTGACTAATTTAGCAATCTAGGTGAAGATTTAAGCTATTTGTCTTCATTTTGGGAAGCAGAAAATAGTTTGGGTGATGGAACAAGAAACAGCAGGATCTAATTTAGATCTGATGCCGTATCAGACTTACTTTTATGTGAGCTGCTCATACCGTGACAAGCCAAGAGCTCTGCCTCAACTCTGCACATGACATCACAGATGGTGCGTTCGGGTGTAAACGGATTTCCCATGATTAAACACAGCTTGAAGTTCAAAATCACTTTTAAAGCAAAATTAAAGTGATTTATCATTTTGTTTGCAAAAACTAACATATTTAAATGATAATATATATATATTTTGAGCAATTTGATGAATAGTAGAAAAATCACGTCAGTGGATCTTTAAGGTCTGTTGAGATATTCAGGGCTTTTATTTCATGCCAGTCAAGTTGAATTTTTCTCAGCCATTCACGCCCTAGTAATGCTGGGCCTTTGGTTTTCAAAACGTAGAGCTCTAGCTTGTGTGTTTGGTCACCATAAACCACATCCACTTTAAGTTTCCCTTTTGGTAACACTTTTTCACCTGTGTAGGTTTTTAACATCACTGATGTCTTTTTCAGTGGTATGTGGGACAGCAACCTGTTATAATCGGTTTCAGAGATCACTGACAAGGCTGAACCTGTGTCCAGTTCCATCTTTAGTGTCACTCCAGACACTTTAGTTGTGATCCATATTATTTCCCTGTCTTCTTTGTTAATGTTATGCAGCTCTAAGCATGACAGGTCTTCATCCTCACTGCTGTTTGTGTTGTCAGGATGTTCTGTAACTTTGTGCATTTCATTTGTTTTGACCCTTGATTTAGGTTTAAAGCCTTTTTCTTTTCCAGTTTTTCCTTTTTGAGTATCGATTTGGGTTGATTTGCATACCCTTTCTATGTGACCTTGTTTGTGGCATTTCCTGCATGTCTTTTCTCTGAACCAGCAGTCGTTTGCATTGTGCGAGGATTTACCACACCTGTAGCATTTTTGTTTTCTTCCATTTAAAGACATTTGATGCACTTCATTTTCTAAGCTTTTATTTTGTAGCTCTGATGCACCTTTAGCTGCTGTTTCCATTGAGATAGATATTTCAAGTGCTTTCTTCAAATCTAGCTCTTTTTCAGACAGTAGCCTTTTTTGTGTGCTTGTACAATGCATGCCACATACTAATCGATCTCTCAAGGCATCATCAAGTCCAGTTTTAAAGTCACAATGCTGCGAGAGTTTGCGCAGTTCAGCCATATACTCAGATATGCTTTCATCTTTCATTTGATTCCTTTTATGAAATCTGAATCTTTCTGCTATCACTAGCGGTGCGGGATTCAAATGTCGCTGCAACGTATCAACAATGTCTTTATATGACTTGCTCGACGGTTTAGCCGGGCTCAGGAGATTCTGAAGTAGATTGTACGTTTTAGCTCCCATTAGGCTGAGGAGGACGGAACATTTTTTCTCATCCTCAATATCATTAGCGTCGTAGAACAACTCCACTCGCTCTATGTATGATTCCCAGTCTCCACTTGAGCTATCAAACTCTTCTACTTTTCCAACAGAAGCCATTTCAGTTTGCCGTTACTCACAGATCCATTGCTAGGTTACGGTTTGTCTCCTGCTGTCAAGTTTTTCTTTTCTTTTTTTTTTTCTTCTTTTCCTCTGGGTCAAAACTCACTCCGTGCAGTAGTTTGGGGTCCAGCTTACTCGTCGCCAATTTGTTGTGTCTTTACTCCAACAAAGTATATTTTAAAGATGAAAGAATAATCCACTCGGTTATGGAAAAAGAACGTGACTTTACTTGTCTTCAACTGGTCTCAACATTACACACACAAATCAATACGCCGGCAGATCACCTCTAGGTAACCCGGCAACTAGGGGAGTGGTTCCGCTGAAGTAAATAGTTCCGCTGTAATACACTACACTAAAGATTCTTGTAAACCAGGTGTTTCCTGAAAACAATCGGCAGTAAAATGGTCGCTGAAGACAGACGATTCCATCGGTCCCTCGTTCTCTGTACTCGTCTTGTCCATTCTTGGCAAAGTTTCTCATCTTTTGGGAATTTGTGAATGCTCACAGATCTCGGATACAAGCGGCTGTCTGGACTCTCCCTTAGAGATAGGGTGAGAAGCTCAGTCATCCGGGAGGGACTCGGAGTAGAGCCGCTGCTTCTCCACATCGAGAGGAGCCAGTTGAGGTGGCTCGGGCATCTGGTTAGGATGCCTCCTGGACGCCTCCCTGGTGAGGTGTTCCGGGCATGTCCCACCGGGAGGAGACCCAGAGGAAGACCCAGGACACGCTGGAGGGACTATGTTTCTCGGCTGGCCTGGGAACGCCTTGGGATTCCCCCAGAGGAGCTGCTCCAAGTGGCTGGGGAGAGGGAAGTCTGGGCCTCCCTACTTAGGCTGCTACCCCCGCGACCCGACCCCGGATAAGCGGAAGAAAATGGATGGATGGATGAATGCTCACTTGTTCACTAGCGATTTTAGAACAACCAAATGCGCTGCAACGTGACAGCATTTTTCAAGTTACACAATAAAAAGAGGCCATCTTTCAGACAATGAATCTGTATGGCAAGCAGTTACCACACCAAACAAACGGGCAAGGCTCTGCCTTCTGCCCGTTGCCACGTCACTGATAACGTATGCGGAAATTCTCGGATTTCTAGGCGCGTATTACAGCGAAAAAATGACCTTAACTTGTAATGAAATTTTAATATATTTATAATTTATTTTGCAAAAACGAACATAGCTGAATGATATAAGATATATATGTTGTGACAGATATGCAAATTTCCAACATCATGTCACAATACCTTTAATAACCTACTGGTATGTTGGTGAAGCAGTTTTCCTTCGTCCATCCGTCCCTCCTTTGTATTCTCCATTCGTTTACGTTGTAAAACCGCCATCCATAAAACAGCTACTTTTCCACAGCTGCTGCCTGTCCAGCTTGCTCCAACAAGTTTTGTTATGTTTTTTGAATGTCCAGAGGACCAGACGTAGGTTTTTTTAGAGAGTACAGAGAGTACAGGGCAAGCTGTAGCCTCCGCAGCTAACTGGTATGCTGGTGAAGCAGTATTTCTTCGTCCATCCGTCCCTCCGCTGTATTCTCCATTCCGTTTATGACGTAAAACCGCCTTTCAGCTCCCAGCTCATGTATCCGAGCGCAGCAACCTCTGATCGGACACGGTCCATCCAAAGCCAGCCTCCTCATCCCTGGAGCTCTGAGACTTCCACAGAGTTCACAGAGCATTTCCAGCTCATGTATCCGAGTGTAGCAACCTCTGATCGGACAGGGTCAGTCCAAAGCCGGCTGCCTATCCAGCTTGCTCAAACAAGTTTTGTTTTGTTTTTTGAATGTTCAGAGGACCAGACTTAGCTTTTTTAGAGAGTACAGGGCAAACTGTAGCATCCACAGCTAACCGGAAACTGCAGGAAACTGCATAAATCGGCAGCTTCAAAATAAGATTTTTCAAAAAAAAAAAAAATTTCCCCGGACTTAAGAGCATGCATTTTTTTTTTTAATGAGATGCATGCTCTTAAGTCCGGGACCTCGTAAGTCAGAGCGCTCGTAAGTCGGGGACTACCTGTATATATATATATATATTTTTTTTTTTTGGAAAAATCTTATTTTGAAGCCGATTTACGCAGTTTCCAATATATA